>AYEL01056845.1:0-42144 GCA_000484575.1 Olivierus martensii | reverse complement strand
GAAACTCGCAATGCGAATTGAATATCGCGAGGAGTTACTTTTCATTGGGGTTGGTTCTTCGTCTGTTGATTTTGTGTTGTCTGTAGCCAACAATAGTTCGGTTTTTAGTTTATCTCCTAACTTAAAATGCAGAATGAACTAATGCATATCAAAAGAATAGTCGAACTTTTTCAAAATCATATTCTGATTGATTGCCTTAGAGGTATTGCATATAAATTCGAGTTTTAAACGATAATAATGTGCATTTATTATATTAAAATAAAATAAATTAGAATCATTAAAAGCTTGGTGTATTATTTGCAATTTTGTAGCCTATTCATTATCTACAGGGGGCGAAATGTGCTGGGGGCAAAAATGGCTGGAGGCGAAAAGTGCTGGGGGCGAAACGTTCTCGGGGCGAATTGTCAGAGGCGAAATGCAGGGGCAAATTTTCCAGACCCCCAGAATATCACTACCAAATTTTATGAAAATCTGCTAATTAGTTCAAAAAGTTATTAGTGGGGGACACACCATAGATTGGGACACACAGAAAGATATGAGCCTGATCTTATAAGCCTCATTTCCTCAAGAAAGTACACTAAAAAGAAATTGATATTGTATAGAATTGCCAGAATGTAGAATAGTTGTTTGGCATGCATGATCAAAGACATCTCCCCAGTAAAATCAACTGATAAAAGAATATGATGGCTGTTGACCCATGTAGTTTTAATATATTTAGTAACTGCTATGAAAAACATTGATGATATATCTAAGGAGAGACTAGGCATATTAAGTTTGCAAAGTTGCCGATTAGGACGAATGTCAAGAACAATAATTATAAACTAAGCCTAACGGTTCTAACAACTCTGCAATCCAACAGCCTGAGCTCAGGTCTTTAACTAAAACTCTAACTTAAAAATAATTAACTACAAAATAATCTAACACAATGTAATGTCTAACTGACGAAACAAAACCGAAAAGCAGAACTTATAACTAAAAGTACCGATTAAGTGTTAGAAGTAGAACAAACAAAACGATGTTAGAAACTTATACTATAATTGGAAATAAATTCTCAAAACAAGTTAAAAAACAAAAATCTTTAGACTAAATTCTCAAAACAAGTTAAATAATAAAAAATTATAAATTTATTAGACTCCAATTCTCAAACAAGTTAGATAACAAAAAATGTAAAATTTATTAGACTCATTCAAACAAGTTAAATGACAAAAAAATATAAATTTATTAGACTCAACACAAAAGTGTTAATAAATGCTTTATTGAAACGATAATAAAGCAACAATAAACGAACCAATAATGCAACAAACCTTAAATACTACTTAAATCTACTACCTCCACCACCGATACAAGCTTCTAACAATCGTCGATCTTTACAAGAATTTGAATGTCACTTCAGCCAACTTTACGTCAATACAACACCTCGTCGGATGCCGTTTTTCATAGGCTTTTATACCGGGTGACTTAGTCCCGTGCTGCTTCATTTACATACTTATATATAACAAGTTTAAAGTTACCTTACAGAGTGGTCAATTCATGTCAATTCAGTACAATTCAGATTACAGAGTAGTCAATTCATGACTATTCTATTTTACAAAATAATTTATGTTCTATTACTTAATAATTAATTATTTATTAATTTTATTAATAATTAATTAATAGTTGAGAAAGTCTTTAGTTTTGGAAAAGTTAAAAACATTTTTATTTTCAAATAAATTTATGTTCCTGATTAGTATTAAGTTTTATGTATTATTAATTAAAATAAGCAATTTTAATTTTTATTTATATATCAATCAATTTTATTGCTTATGAGCAATTTATTTTTCATATTTAAAAAGAATATATTCAATGTAAATGAAATATTAAGACAATGTGCTATATTGTGCTTTCACTGATACAATTTTGGTTTTGATATGACTCATTATAAAAGTACACAGTTGATTCTGCTTAATTGGGACATGTTGGGACTAATCCATTTTGTCCCAATTAAGCAGCTGCCCCAATTAAAGAAAATAATAATAAATTTTAAAATAAAATATGTAATACATAGGTAAATAAAAAAGTAGGTAAAAAAGTAATAACTAGGTACCTATTTTAATGCTTTATTACACTAGGTACCTAATTATTAGCTTTTTAGTGATCTCCTCTGACTTCGCCTTCAGCACTGGGCCACTGATATTCACGCCTCACCACTAACTATAGAAAACCAGTGATCTAATGCTTCTTCGACTTCTGCTCATCACGCTTTCTTTTGGATGTTCCCGAAATTTCTTTCTGTAATGCCCAATCAAAACCATTGATCTAATGCTTCTTTGATATCTGGATCCTTTCCATCACATTTTCTTTTGAATTCTTTGACTTCTGAATCCTTTCCATCATGCTTTCTTTTCGCTGTTCCATTCGACTTCTGAATCCTTTCCATCACGCTTTCTTTTCGATGTTCCTTTTCTTTCTGTAATGCCCACTCCTTAAGCAGTTGATTTTCTTTTTGTAGAACTTCTTCGACTTCTGGATCCTTTCCATAACGCTTTCTTTTGAATGTTCCTAGAATTATCTTTCTGTAATGCCCACTCCTCACGCAGTTGATTTTCTTGTTGTAGAAAACGCTCTGTAATGCCCACTCCTCACGCAGTTCTTTTGGATATTCCTGGAATTTCTTTCTGTAATGCCCACTCCTCACACAGTTGACTTTCTTGTAGTAAGAGACGTGCTATGGTAGATTTTCATATACCAGTTATATCAGCGAGTCTATGATGGCTTGTATTAAATGCTGGCTTTTAATTTTATCCAGCAAAGCAATTTTACTTGAAAGTGTAAAATCATTTCTTGGCATCTTGGCAAAGATTTAAAAATTTTAAATAAAATTGACACTGTAAATGAATATCGCTAGATACAGTAACGGTAAACTCTTAAGCAGACACATACTTGCCAGATGCATAACGATAGATAACTGATTCGCATCACGCTAGTATTGCCAAATAACAGTGCACACAGTGTTGATACACTTTCAAAAATCTATAAAATATATCAAAAATTGCTAAATTTCTTTTACTGCTACTCTCCCAATTAAGCATTTAAATTATGCATTAGTTTATTAGTTTGGTTTCCATTCTTTGAGATTTGGCCCAATTAAGCAGAATCGACTGTATTAATCAATATTGAGATATAAAATTTAATTTAAAATTATATAATTTCACATTAAGACACATATATAATAAATGTTCAATTGTGTAAATACTCCAAATAGTACCTTTTGATAGCATTTTGAAAGCTATGATAAAATGATTTCATTTATTATTCACACATAAGCAATTTCATAAATTAAGCTAAAATATGTTTTTAATCCTTCAATGATGGAGTTTTCAAAATCAATTCTTTCATATCGGCATTTATTAATGTAATTTCTAAAATTTCTGATATTCTTCGTTATATATTTGAATTATTTTTCATTATATCACTTTCTTCGTTCTTTATTTTTTCTACATAATTTTTTAAGAAAATTAATACTTCTAATTTTTAGTTATTAATATTATATGTGTTCATTAATTTCATTAAATATTAGATTACATCAATTCATTTTAATATTTTTCTAACATGAGACGGAAATATACTAATCAGATTTTTCTTTGGGATACAGAGATGAATTGATGTAATCTAATGTTTAATGAAATTAATGAACACAAATAAATAAAATAAATATAGTAAATAGCACATTTAAAATGAAAACTGGTTGTTTTAATATAGATAGACATATACTACTTAACGAATTCCAAAACTATTAGAAAACAATGTTTCTTGATATCTTACTTAGAAAATGCATTTGTTGGCTAACAAGGAAAATGCATAGAAAGCCAGTATGAAAGGCCAACATGTAAAGTCATACTTGGTTAACATTAAACAATAAATATTTTTTATTCAGTTTATCATATGATATCAAATACAACATAATTTATTAATAGAAATTTTAGCAGAAGTATTTTTATTCAAAACAGTCAAATTTAAAGATAAAATCTTAAATGAAATAATATAAAAATATAAAATATAATATTTTACCTTTACTTTAAAAATACATACGCAAACAATTATTGCATATGTATAAGTTTGTATGTCCTATTCCAATTGTCTATAGATTCTATACAGTAGAATCTTTCTAATCTGACACATATGGTTCCAGGACTTGTCGGATTTCAGAGATTTGTCGGATTATTGGATGTTCAAATAAAAAAATGAATTACACAAACGAATACGCTCCACATTTTTCATATTTTACACCCCCTTTCCAATCAGGGTGATTGCTAAGGGGACGGGGCCAGTTCCAACCACGGGGTGCACCCACACCCGTGGAGAGGACCGGATGGTGAGGGACGGGGATCGCCGGGCCAGGTTGGGCCCACTACCCCGAAAAAAATCCAGGACCAGACTCGGGACGCGAACCCGGGTCCTCCTGCGTGGCATGCCGACAGCGTTATCACTCGGCCATCCGGCCGCCCACTCCGCTTATTAATACTTTCCTGTCACTGCTTTTGCTGTTCAAATCTTTCACAAACTCTTCAATTTTGTCCCGATTTTTTTAATGTCATAAATGATGGTTCGTCCAATATCATAAAACAAGCCAAATCACTAAACTTTTCTCCCAACTCAGATTTTTTTTAATTATTTCTGCCTTTTTGACCACAGTCGATGTCTTATGTTCTCGTTTTCAACTTTTTTCGATTTGTGACATTATCTAAAGATAAATAACAAACATTGATACAGTAAAAACACTATTTTACAGTAATCAGTGTACTGAACTTAAAAATTACCCGACTATAAGCCTGAGCAACGAACGAATAGCGACTGACAATTTGTTTACGTCAGTTTCTGTCTGTCTTGCACATCGACAAGTTGTAACATGAAATTTTCACCTGGGCGGCGCGACGACGATGGTTCGCAGAGTGTCGGACTACAGAGACTCAAATCAATTATATTTGATATTCTTAAATAAGACTATTATTTAGAAAAATTTAATCCTAAAACCTTTTTTGAAAAATATCAAGAATTTAAATCAAGCTTTTAATAATATTTCTTTTTAATCTTTTTAGTTTTATGCGAATAATTTCTGAAATATGCACAATGACTTTATACTAAAAATTAACACTTTTAAATTATTATGAAAATTATAAATAATTTTATAGTAAATCACAATTACTTATAGTTTAATTTTGCAATAGTATCAGAGTTTAATAGTAACTTTTTAATGAATATCAGACACAAAACTTTCAACCCATACGATAATCAAAATCGTGTTTCTCAACCTGTAGTATGCGTGCCCTTAGATATACGTTAAACAAGGGACTACGGTAATCATGAATCAGCGAAGAGAATAAAAATCATCGAAATATTTTAATAAAAGATGAAATTTTTTATATATTTAATTTATTAGGCTGTAAATTTACCTGTTAAACATTTTCGAATAAATAATATCGTATTAATAAGGGTTTATATTAACTTCGCATTGTTGATATAACTTCTTTTTATATAGTCAACTTATTTTTTTATTAAATTTTATTAAAATTTAAGATAAAATATGTTGCTTTATTAAAATTTGATTTATGATCGTCCATCCATTAATGTTTTGTATTAAAATATATATGTTATATAATATATGTATGAACATATATGCAAGAATAAAAAATGTAATTTATTATATGTTTTAAATTTCTTTTTTAGAATATAGCCCTATCTTCTGCATAAGCATAAGTATTATGGAAATTTTATTCTTTATAATAATTTCTTCATACAATTAGTTATAATTAAATTTTTTAAAGAAATAATTCATTGCAACAGTAGAAAAATTTTAGCTACTTGGGATATAAAATAAAGAAATTTTAAGTAGGTTACATTATAATAAAAAGTCGACAAACATTGTTCTAATAAACATGTTAATAAAATTTAATGAAACGATTAAATTTAATTTGCAATTATCTTTTGTATTTTTTATCATAAATTTTTGAGTTTTATTTTAAATAACAATTAGTTTTTATAGTTATTCTTTTTAATTTTCATAATATTAATTATTATCGTCGAATCTATCCTTATCATCTTTTTTCCCCCTCTCTCTCAATAACTTGTCATCTACTATTATTTTTGATCGGTAATCCGACTATATCTGTTGATATACAGTATACATTTTCTTTCTCTGCTTCATTAAATTTAAAAAATAACAATATTCTTATTAAAATTTATTTATTCAGCATTATTACATAAAAAATTTTAATCATATTTTATTTTAATAGTAAATTTTCTATCAGATGTATTAAAATTACAAAGATAATTTTGCAATATATGTTGGGATTACAAAAAAAGAATTATATTAAAGGAAATGTAATTTTAATAAATATAAAACTGCTTACCTGGTTGTTTGCTCAATCTATAAAGAAATGACTGCCGCACATCTATAGTATCTTTTAGAGCTAACTGTAAGAGTGATCCTGACTTCTTCCATTTTTGCATAAACCACATACCTGTAAATGATATTTTTCTATTTATTCATATTAATTAGTATTATTATAAACTATAAATGCTATATTTAATCAGATAAATGTTATACAGATTCATGAGATCATTCATCTGATATTAACTGTTATCAAATAAATTTTATGCATATTATTTGATGAAATAATTACTTGTAAATAATTTGATCATTTAACTAAAGGTAGCAATATAAAAATGAGTATACAATAAATGATGATACAAAATTAAATAGACTTTAATAAATCAAATTATTTACAAATAATTATACAAAAGAACAATTACTCTTGATCCCACCCCATTTCACCAGTTGCACTTAAAAAGGAGCACAACAATTTAATAATTAAAATTCTTAGAGTTTTTGAAATTTGAAAATAAAATAACACATTTATAAATATGAAATGAAAAAATACACACTGTGAGAAGAAATAGTAATCTTCTATACAGTATTATATTTGACAAATATAATAGATAAAAAAGATCTTTTAAATTTAAGAATTGAAAATCTTTTCGCTGCATTTCCATCCTTACATTTGTGAATTTTTAAATATTAAGTAAAATTGCTGGTAAATTTTCAGATTCTATTTTAAAATATAAGATTTCTTATCTATAGTAATCATTATTGTGTTTTTAAAAATATTAAAAGAAATTAATTTATTAAATTCTTTTCGCTGCATTTCCATCCTTACATTTGTGAATTTTTAAATATTAAGTAAAATTGCTATTTGGTAAGTAAATTGCTAATTGGTATGTTCGGTAGGCAGTCTCTTCCAAAAGAGCCCTGTCTTGTCCGCATTAAAGACTTGTTGTGGTTGATAACCCTTTTCTTCAATTATTCTATTTAATTCCTCTGGATATTTAGCAGCTGCATCATGATCTGCAGAAGCCGATTCCCCTGATAACTTAATGTTAATACAAAAAGAATGTAATTATGCAGATAGAATGAATTAAATTTGTTATGATAGAGAAAACAGATTGCTGATGGGAAGAAAGAGAATGAAAGAATCTGCCATAAGCTAAAATAAATGAGGGATTTTACATAGCTGCAAAAGAAAAACAGTTAAAAATGACTGCCAGAGAAAGTTATTTTAAGAAAGAAAAATGTAAAATAAAAAATAAATTAATATTGTTTATTTGGATTTAAAAAAATTTATCATAGTAGACCAGATATATGATATCAATATGGAAGATTATTAAATGCACAGGAATGTTCAATTTCCAAAAAATTAATGAGTTAACAGGGAAATTAGATACTATTAACTTTTGCATCCTCCCAAAGCAGACAAAGATCAATAAACATTTTTTTTATAAGGGAAATGCAATAATAACAGATTTAAGGAAACTGCCCTGCAGAGAGTTTCCATGGACTTTGAAGATGTTCAAGAGTGGTGGAATAGAAATGAGAGGCAATCAGGTGTACTGGCAAGGAAATCTTGGGAGAAACAACAGAAAATGCTGGGAAAACAAGGAAAGCTAGTGGTGGAACCAGGAAGTGCAGGCAGCAGTACAGGAGAAGAGAAAATTGCAAAAAAGAAGTGGTACTCAACACATACCCCAGCAGACCTAGAAGTCTTTAAAGTTAGGAATAAGCAGGCAAAGAAGGTGGCACAGGCAAAGGCCAAGGCATATCAAGAATTGTATGATGACCTAGAAACACTGGAATGGCAGAAGAAAATATATAGCATTGCCAAGCACACAGAAGCCAAGGCAGCAGAAGATATTACACACATCAAGCAGATCAAGAATGTCAATGAAGAAATCCTGAGGAACACTGGGAAGATACAGGATAGGTGGAAAGAGTACTTTGAGGACCTGCTAAACGTCGAGAATGAATGAAAGTACCATGAAGACGGAATAGCAAATGAAGGATTGATTTAATATTCCTCAAATTAAAATAATGATTTTACAATATATTAAAAAATATAAATACAATTTTTAGTCATTTGATAATTTTTTAATAAATTAGTTTTTGATTAAATGAAAATGTATCTCAATGAACGAACGTAAAATCTTAAGATATGATTAAAGGAATCAAAAAAATTACTTCTTATTTTATACTATAAAAAATATAGATAAACATTTCTAACAAAAATGATCAACATTGATTCAAATTGAAAATTATTTTGATTTTTATTTATTTTTATGTAGGATAGCTGATTTTCTATTCGTTTTATGTATAAAATATGTACATAAAATCGATTCTGTATTAAGAGAGAGAATATAATATCATCTATAACTTTCTTATAAGGTCGGATAAAAATTATAATTTCCTTTAAAATATAGCTTTTTATATTTATTTTATTACAAAATACAGTGGTGCCTTGCAATTCGACACTAATCCGTCGCCGAAGTAATGTCGAATTGAGAAACTGTCGAATTGCGGGACAATATTTCCCATATAAGACTATGTAAAATAGCTTTATTCGTTATCGGTCCCCATTCCATTTCCCCTAATGGGTGAGATGAGAGAGATACACTATATATTTACTTTATTAAATTACAAAACACACTATTTTATACACAACACACAATTTATTAGCCCTTAGATGTTGAAATGAGGTCTTCCAGCAGACACCTTACCACTTATAATCATCTCTCTCTATTATAAAACATTGCCGCAGTTGTCCTAGAAACCCCATACTCGAGTTACATTTTAATTGTTCTACCTTTCTGTACTTTATCTATAATTTTTTTTCCGTCTCTTTGCTCAATCAAGTGTACTTCTTTTCGGAATTATTCCTCTGGTCAGTTTTCTTTGAACCCATCCTTACATTTCACTCAAAAAAAATAATAATAATTACAAATTTTTTACTTTCTGAAAAATTTAGAATTGAAAATTAGCACAAACAATACGGGCAAACACCAAAGTAGCCCAAAAGAACTGACAAATAGCAAATGACATTAAACAATTCCATGCACGCGCATGCGCCAATCCGCGAAACTCAAATATCGAATTGCGAGATCGATGAATTGCGGGACGTCGAATTGCGAGGCACCACTGTATCATTTATTTTTATTACAAAATTAATAATTGTACTGTAATAATTATTAATTTTATAATATTTATAAACGATTAAAATTATTATTTATATTTCGACTATATAAGTAAACATGTTTGCTAGTTTTGCTTATAAAAGAATTTAATCTTGTATTAAAAAAACATTGATTTTCTTAAATTCTTATTTGTAAAAATTGTATGTATACTATACAAATATAAAGTAATATTTTTAAATTATACAAAAAAATAATATCTTTATCTTTAAATTTATATAAAAACACGCAAATATTAAGGTTAAAATGTTATATAATTTTAATAACTTTTTATTCAGCTTGCTTGTCATTTATTGCATTCACTTGTAAAACATTTTATGACAGGAATGTCAACTTATTTCATCTTGAAATGTCAAAAATTTTGACATTTTCATAAATAGCTTACGTAAGGAAGAATTTTTCATAACTTTATATTACTGTTATAGATTGGTAACTTCAACAATAAAAAATATATATATCAAATATGATGCATTTTCCATAAAACGAATACTTTCAAAACATTATTTTAAAATTATTGTTTTGAAAACTTTACTTTTTATTTTTCATTTTTGTTTTAATATATTAAGAAATAAATAAAACTACAATATTTGGATAAAGTCCAAATGTTATTCCAATTCCCCTAAAAAAGAAAATTGTAAAACTCAGAATTCAACAAAATTATTAAAGTTAGCCATTACAGTTAGAAAATTTTGACAACTAACATTCCTATATCGAATCAATAGAAATAAATATTCTAGTTACCAAAATTCTCAAATTTTAATATCTGTTCACTTTAAGTCTTTATCTTGATATAGTAGAAATTCAACCATAATTATAGCCTGATCAAATATACATAATTTCAAAATAAGGAATAATTCAGCATTAATCAAAACAAAGTGTTTTAAAATTTTACATTAAAATTTTAAAAAGTTGATCCTTTAACTTTTTAATTAAACTTACGGCAAAATAATGAATCATTAATTCGAATTTCTTGTTTGCGCTTATTAGCGATAAAATACTATATTAAACAGTATGTATTAAAAATATTTTATATATAAAAAATTATTCTGTATTTTATTTATTGATTTTAAAAATTTCAAATATTAATAATATATTTTAACTTCTATCGAATAAAATATATTTTAGCTGGTAAAGTTGTGCAAAACAGCTATAAATCAATGAATTCAACTTAAAACAACTGTTCCAAGTCTGTAAATTCGATATTACTGAATATATCAATACAAATATTTCGATGATAACTCTTCTTGCAAGCTATTTTCCTTCGATATCAGTTTTCTGTTAGCTATGAAAAGAAGATAGATTTCTTCAGCATTTCAATAAAATATTAACTGAGATAAAAATATTTGGTCGAAATTTTTAGATTAAATATACTTTTTATGGCTTTATTAATTTTTCGTTTAGCTTATTTTATTCGATATATAAACAACAATGAAAATAGTTCTCAGAAGGGAATGGACAAAGGACAGAGCGCAATGGAGAAAGCTCATCAAAAACAGTGACTGCATATAGAAATGGGAAGAAGCTTGATGATGATGATTTTAAATATTAGTAGCATGTTCTGCAATATGAATTCCTAAGTTTCTTGCAGTGGCACTAATGTAAAGCCTAACATTTTATTGTTTTTAAAGATATAGAATAGACATTATTTAATTCATTTGTTTGTTTTGAATCTCTTTTGATAACTAGAATGTGACAAAGAGATAGACACAAGGAAATTGGTAGATATATACCAAATTTTGAAGCAAGCTGTTTAATCTTATAAATAAAATACCCAAAATAAGTAACAATGTATTTGAGATTGAAAATAGACTTGAGAAGAGATATAAGTGGGAAACAGTTAACTGAACTTTGTGGTTGACATAAAAATTTTGCAGTGAAATAGCCAGTTTCTAACATAGCAATTTATAAGTTTTAATTCAGAGAGTGTTTCAAATTGACTAGAAGGAAGACATTAAGCATAGTGAATAAGAGAGATAATAGCTGTATTTTTGTAATGGTCAAATTGATATGTTAGAAGAAGAGTGTAGGTTGCAAATTGGATTATGAAATATTGAGTATAAATATGTGGTGCCAGTATTAATAAGTAGTAATTCAAGGAAAGAAAAAGAATCATTAGTTTTGATATTTGATTGAGAATTTTATAGGGGAATAAATAGTTTCAAGAACAGATTTGAATAGGAGGAGTTGATCATCAGTACCCTGCCAAAGAATGAGGCAGTTGTCCATTTATCAGATATAAAATTTAGGATAAGAAATACATAAGAGGGAATGAAAGATTTTTGTGTTCAAGATTACAAATAATTATATCAGGAAGGAATACTGATAAAGGAAAACTCATTGGCATACCATCATGCTGAAGGTAACTGGAGCCATTAAACTAGAAATAGAAATTTTTGGTAACAAGGAGAAGAGCATCAGTGATGGTTATAATCTTACAAGGGGAAGTTCAGACATTCGGGTCACAAATTTGTTTGAAATTGCACATACTTGTTGTAGTACTTCTAGGACAATATAATGTGTGAGTAATAAAGTGCACAACTCAAGCATTGTTGAGAAAATCGCACAAGAAGTTTCGTACTGAGTTCATATAATCTAAAATTTAATTATCTTTCGAATGTTTTAGTAGCGCAGTGGTTGAAGATTTGTTTTTATAATTGTGTGATTGCTAGTTCAATTCTTAGCTTTGACTTCTGTTGTAGAGCATTGTTACTGTAAACTTTATGCAACTTTTCACAAGCTTGACACGCATATTTCCCTTTACAGAAGTAAAACAATAAAATGTGGCGAAAATGCTAAGTTTGGTCTTCCATCTTCAACTATTTGAAAAATTTGTAAAAAAAAAAAAAAAGGATCATTTTTTTAAATGAAGCTAAAACTATCAGCTGTTAAATGACATAACAATAATATAGATGCAAATAACTCTAGTACTTCCAAAAATGAACAATTGCTATCAGTTATGAAAATGCGTCATGACTTTTCAGACAACCCAATATAACAATATTTTGATTTTAACTTTTATTAAAGTTTTTTTACTATTAAAGATCAAAAAGTTACTTTTCATTTTAAACAACAAACTCAAAGTGCAGATAAAACAAATTCCTTATTGAAGTTATATATCTAATTAGAGGAATTCTCTAATTATATATATAACTTCAATAGGGAATTTCTTTTCTAATTGGAATCAAAAACGACATGGAGATGAATAATGCGAATTATTCACTTCCGTTTTGTTTGCATTACTGTGAATGTTCGCAGTAATTCAAAAAAAATTTCTTTATTAGAATTTGGTTTTGGAATCATATTTAAAAAAAAATGAAACTTTTTTCTAATTCATGTTAAATCAAAATCATATAAAAACAGAACTGGATATATTTATCCAATACAGAACACTTCAGATCTAAGTAATGGGGAAAAAATTTCCTAGGAAATGATTACAGTGGGTGATCGGTTAATGAACATAATCTGTTCCAAGACAATGTTTGTTATCCGAATTGTTCGTTAACTGATCATCAATTTACAATAAGTTTTTATGGGAATTTGATTAATTAGTTCTGGAGACTCAAACAAAATAATTAAATAATTTTCTAATTTATTATTATATTTATTTATATTATGTAATAACCATAATATATACATACATAGCCTTGCATTTTAATCTATTATGTTTATTTTCCATTAAAGAATCTGTTCAATGTCGATTGCTTTTCTCTCTTCTTCAGGATTTTTCAGAAGTGATTAATAGTATTCTCATTGTAGAGATCCCAAGCCTATTGACCTCATCCTGATATGGGTGCATTCTGAGACCAAAATATTGTAAAATCTCTTGCTTATCTTCTTTATTAAATCTTTGATTTGTTTTAAATTGTCTCCAAGTTCATTTTAATTGTGAAAAATTACTGTTCTTCCATTCTTACTCATAAGTTCACAAACATGCAAGGCAGAAGCCTGTCATTCAGTTAGGTTAGTTAAGCCACCATATCCTTATGAGATATTTTTATCTGGCGGCAGCCACTTATACAGTTCATCACAGCCTGGCCAATACCCATGATAGGGTCAACCGGATTGTTAAAGGATGAGGTTCAACAGGCCAGGCTCAGACCCTCCCCTCCTGAAAAATTGGAGTACTGGGACCCAGAGCCTCCAGAATATTAAGCCTCAACTTTACCATGCAAATATCCGGCCGACTTGTTATTCCATCAGTCTGCGGGTCCCACAGTTTATTCTGTGATGTGTTCATTATCCAAATATAAAAATCTTTCAAGAAAGTGTTTGTTAACCGATCACCCACTATATTGGGTAATTGGAGGTAGCATCTTATACCCGTTTAAAATATTGGGAAATTGTTTATGGTTGTTTTTTCCGTATTTTGAATAAATATATGTGAAAATGAAATAAAATGAATGAATGATAAATAATAATATCTATTTTAATAGAATTAAAGCATAATTTCTCCATTTTTAGCATTTTTTTTTCAATTCTAAATGTTTTATATTTCATTGTACAAAAAATTCATTTTAACTGAAAATTTCAATAATATTAATTTATATCAATATATAATTAAAATAATAAAAACAAATTGATCACCAAAAGCAAATTAAATAACAATGCAATACACCAGAGTAGTCAAAAAATTTCAATCCTAAGTTTATAACTTGCATTAAACTTCTTAAAAATTCAAAATTGTCTAAAAAAAATTTAAGAACCAATCTTATATTTAGGAGAATATATATTAGGAATATATTTCAAATTTTAATTTCATTAGATTTAGTAAATGTGTAAAAGTCAATGCATGTTCTGTAAATATGATAGAACAATTATTGCTTCATTATAGTTTTGATTTCTAAACAGCAGGATGTTTCATAATCATGTTAAATGATGTTTTCCCAATAATATTTATTTTTACAAATTCTTCATGTCACATTATATTAATGCAGATGATCCATTAAAAATTCTTACATATAAGTTTTAAGTAATAGTAAAATTATTTATTCAGTATTTAAATTGTTTTTTAAAAAATTTATAAGTTATAACTTAAAATTATTGAGATTATTAAAATACATTTATATAAGAGAAATGGTATATTAAGAGAAATATTATAATAAATTTTTATAAAAGGAAAAAGAAATGGATTGTATCATACTACAATATTTAATATGTATATCTTGCCATGTGGGTAGGCTACATTTATGGCCGTATTCACCAACAAGTCTCAAAACGAGTATCGCGTGATGCAAGAATCAACCGATCTGAGCTGCGAGTCGGCATCAGAACGAACACCGTATTCACCACTATCCTGATGCTAGCTCACATGATCACCGACTTAAGTCGGGACAGTTTGTAAGAGACAATCTGACTGGACAAGAGAGATCACTAGGTTTATTTATTTATTCAATGTAATAAAATAAATAATTAAAAATTAAAAATAAGCCAAGAAGGCACATTCCAAATTGCAACAAATATCACAACTTCTTAGCAGTATACTTGGCTTATTTTTTATATATTAAATGTTTTTGATTGGATAGTATTTATTTTTTTATATGAAAACCGTTTTTGAAAAAAGACTTTCTACGAACAATATGCTAGCACATCCACACGCTCTTTATTTTTAATCTAATTAAATCAAACTTTTTAGGGAACATTAAGTAGCGTAAGAAATATCTAATTACCAAATTTAGTTGAAATCGGTTGAACGATGCAGCTTATTGAAGAGTATACATGAAAGGACTTCCTAATGTCTTCATTTTGACCTTGTTGGGCTGAAATTTTTATAAATATTAAATAACATATACAGTCTATACTTGGTTTAATTCTGAAATGGTTCGTGCTGTGCCTTCTGATTAAGATACTCGGCATCGATTCTAACATTGATTCTGTTATTACAGGAATCATTTCGACGGAAATTTAACTCGTTGTAATATTCGTTCTAAGTTAATTATTATTAATCCGATATTTAGATTCGAGAAATGTATCCAATAGACCATCGACTACCAAAACTTCAACTCCAACTGATAAAAGAACTCGAATACTTTGAAAATAGTAAAAAAATTTTATTTTTTTCTTTCTCCTCCTTCTCAGATATGTCTATAAGTTCATCGCTCAACCGATTTTGATCGGTATGAATGATGAGACTTATAGACATGAAATATAGAATATGGATTACTTGAGATCCCCTGAAAATTTAATACAATTGAGTCAAAATAAAGAGGAGATACGAAGATCACTTCTCTATAGCTATATCTATAGATCTCATAGTTTACTATTTTTGACTTCATTTGGAATATAAGTGTATCCTAATTCATTTAAAATTTTATAAAAGTTTTGACTCAATTGGGATAAAATGAAAGAATATAGAAAAGGAAGATTCTCTTCCCTGGAAACGCCTTTATAGATCTTATCTTTGAACTGATTAAAATGAAATGTGGATGTTTCTTATGTTATTTAAGGATCTCTGAAGAATTCAGCGCAGTAAGATCAAAATGAATATAGTAAAAATATTTTCATAGTGAACTCTTCTATAGATCGCATCACTCAACCAATTTTGACCAAATTGGATATTTAGATGTTTCTTATGCTATTTAAAGTCCCTTAAAGATTGCGATTCAATCGGATTAAAATTAAAGAGTGCGTTTAATAACATGCTAGTATATTATTGTAAGAATGTCTTTATTTCGGAGAAATTGTTTTCATCTAAATAATAAATGATATCTAATCGAAACAATCGAATACATAAAAAATAAAAACAAACCAAGTACAATACTAACTAATGGAAATATTTGTTACAATTTAGTTGCAGCTACTTGGTTATGATGTAAGAAAATAAAATAATAATACCAAACAAATAGATTCTTCTAAACTGCAACAAATATCCTAATTTTTGAACACTGTGCTCGGCTTATTTTTTACATATTAGATGTTATTGATTGGATTCTATATGAGCAATAGACATATAACTGTCAAAAATGCCCTAAAAGGTTAAGAAGAAAAAACTATTATAATGCTAATAAATTGCTAAATATAAGAGTGAGAAAAATTCAATATTAATAATCAAGTAAAATTTCCTTTTCTTATAAAGTACACGCCTTTAATTATTAAGATTCAAATTAATGACCTAGAAATACTAATGATAATTTTTAAAATTATCCTTTTCAGACTTCTTAGATTGGAAAGAAAGAATAATTCCAAAATAATTTTTCTTTTATCATAAATATAAATCACTTTAAGTATGACAAGCTTTTACGTCATATTTGGATATCATTCAAAAAACGAAAGCAAAAATGGAAAATAAAACTTGAACGGTGCCAATATTTTTAGCTTAAATGTTAAAATATGTATTCAGCTGAAATTTCAAATCGGTATGGTTAAATAATTAACATCGGTAGTTGTCAAAATATGTTAAAATTTAAATGAAGATATCTATCTCTGAAATATACAAAAAGTATATTAATTTTATAATTAAAATGTTTTAAATTATGCTAATAATTATGCTTTAATTAACATAATTTTATAGTTATAGGATAGAATATACGACTTTAAATTCTTTTAGTATCATTTTTATGTCATTCTACTGAATTGTTATAAAAGTTCTGTTTAAAAATTTGATCTCGTTCCAAAACTTTTTAAAATATTTTATTAAAAATAAATTTTTTATGACCTACAAGATATCTCTGACGTCATTAAAATTAAAAACTATAATTATTCTCTGGAAGTTGAAATTATTCGTAAATCAAACTTTTAAAAAATGTGGAGAAAAATTTATTCATACTTTCAAAAACTTTTTTTTTCAGAAGAAATGATCAATTTTTGATTACTTTTATATCGTTACTTTAATATTCTTTAAATATAAATATTAAAATAATTACATGATGCATTCATTATTTTATTTTTGAAAATTAATACGGTATATCATAATTTATTCATTTAGCATCTGAAAATTAATATAATGTATTGCGGAAATGAATAAAAATGTCGAAATCACAAGTCGTATTTTTTATCTTTATTAATAATAATAATAATAATATATGCTACTGAATATTCAATATTAGAACTCTTGATGAATAAATTAAAACTAATTTAGATGCTATATTAGATAGCAATGATGTTTCGTATGATTTTTAAATTTCCGGTATAATAATCCAATAACTACAAAACATAATGACAATAAATTATTCATGTTTTATTTATATTAATACTAATTAGATAATTAAATAAAAAATAAGAGTATTATTTTGTGTAGAAAGCAATAGAATGGAGTTATAAATTAGAAATAAAACAACTTATGTTAAAAATATATATTAAGAATTTTTTTAAATTATTGAAATAAATTTAATTATTTAAATGAAATGAACAAAACGAATTTATTTTAAATGTTAAATCGAATAAAGAAATCATTAAGATGATAGCAGAAAACAATTCTTGAATATTTACAGTAGGATAAAAAATAAAAAAAAGAAAACTTAAGAATAGCTATGTTAAAAGAAGATAATTGTATAAACACTAATGAACTTGCTCTTAATTATTTCTTAGCTTCATTACGAAAGTAAAGAACAATTTATAATTACAATGTTTATTAAAGTGGACAAATATTACTGAATATAATGAGATTTCATAGTTTCTAATGATCAGTTCATGTTGACATTGCTTTGACGGCAATATAAATATGGAATAATTTTTAATTTGAATTTTGAATATACAATTAATAGTAAAATAATTAAAAAATTCTTATTTTCAATAGGAGCGAAAAGAATTTATGTATAGAATTATAGTACATAATAATTATGTATATAATTGTATTGTGTATATTTTTTTAATAAACAGATAAAATTATATGAAATGCAGTTATTTAATTAATTAATTAAAAAACTTACTAATGATTAATAAATCTTTTAACAAGAAGATTTATATGATAAAATTGTACAGTTACATAAAACAAATTCTTTTATATTAGCATTATGTAACTAGAGTGACTTTCTTGTCGCTTTTAATTCTAAACATAACAAGTTCTAGAATATTATTGATTAGATTATGGAAAAAATCAATGACATAAGAATAAATCGTTCAAACAGTTGAATTACACACATTAGTAAGAAAATTACTTAAGTGTAAATCGATTATATATTCTATTGCTATTTGAAATACCAAATTAAGTTTAACGAGTAAGTTAAAATAATTGAAAAAAGTTAATATGCTGTGTGCAATTCAACGATTTATTTGTATGTCACTGGCCGTTTTGCAATCTATTGAACAATATTGTATCACTGCTGAAATAAAAGAGTTAAGAAATTCAGATACTGTAAGTAGGTTACTGATAACATACAATAATTAAAAAATATTTAATATTAGATAATATAGTAAATCGGAAGAATAGAGTCGAATTGAGTAACACGCCGCATTGATACAAATAATATTTTAATAGTAAGATAATTTATGAGGGCTCTGTTCATATGAATGCTATCAGTTGATGTCAGAGGTGAATGACAGTTGAGAAACGCCTTCGATTCTACTCGATTATCTATTGATTTTTGCCTGAAAATCAGATAACTGCCAGCGTTATGATTATCAAAAATTCTTTCTTTTTTTTAACTGATTATTATTCAAAATGGATTTTATGGGAACATTGTGATCCATTATCGATCAAAATGATCGATAAAGGATCACAATCATAAAATCCAGCGAATATGATTCTAGCAAATTATCCTTAGCTGTTGCCATATTATCCGACCTTTGGGGAATATGATACTTCGAATATCATAATTAAATATTAATCTTTTGGAATTATTTAAACTTTTGAAAGTCTTTTCCTATTTTTTCCATTACTTTAAAAATTGTAGTTTATTCTGACAAATAAATTTTATTTCTAATTTCAATCAGATCAAAGCAAATGCTTTAAAAAAAATGCTTTATATTTTCTAGATTTACTCTCTATATAAATTTTCTTACATTCGTTAGCAGAATTTTCTAAAATATTGTACTCTAATTTATGAATTAATATATATATAATTCATGAAATATTTAAAACTATGCAAAATATTTTAAAATACAATTATTTAAATATAATGTTTCATGGGAATATCAGCAAAAATGCTCATATTCCCATGAAACATTATATTTAAATAATTGCATTTTAAACTGTTTTGCATAGTTTAAAATGCTGAAAGAAAAATACTGAAACAAATTATTTTCTTAAACAAAATAAATATTCTAATATGAAAGGAAACATAAATAGAAATAAAAATAAAACTTCAAATATTCAGATATATATGAATCAACTATGGCAAATTTGGCAAGAAAATGAATAAATAAAAAATCAATCCTAATTGGTATAATTATTCTTTTCATAAAATTAAAGTTTATTAAATAACCTAGAATATTGTTAAAATTAAGTAAAAATATCCAAATAAAGACAGTTAAAAAGTGTGATTTCAGAAAAATTACAGTTATCTGTAAAATTAAAATTAATTTTCAAACTATTAAAATGATGATAATTTTTCAATTGAAAAGAGAGATTATAAATTTTTAATATAGATTATAAAATATTAGATAACTATGATCATGATACATTTTAAAAGAAATTCAGAAAAAAATAAAATATTTAAAGATTTAAATTTTTAAATAATTTTTTTCGTTATGATACCATTTAAAATTTTTGGTGACATTTATAAATAGTAATAAATTATATTGATGTTATATCAGAAAGAATTATAGGAAAAATAGAAACCTTTTAAAATTATAATTTATTAGTTATAAATGAAATATTTGGTAAACTAAAATAAAAACTATTTTATTTAAATTATCTGAATTTATATTTTAATGTTTTTTGAGATATCATTTGCTGAATTCCTAAAAAGAGTCTGGTATTTATGATACACCATTTCAAAAAACATCAATTCCTTGTTGTTGATCTTTCTAGACATAATCTAATACAGAATGTAGTGCAAAGTTTCCTTATGTTATTTTATGTTATGCCAAATCTAATTAATAGAAGAAATAACAATGGTCTCTAGAGATGTAACATAAAGGAAAAGAAAAATTCATCATAATTTATTGTATTTATTAGATTAACAATATTATATAGGGAATGTTTCTTTTATTTAAAAAAATCAAACATTCTGGATTGCGATTTTGGTGCCTATTCGTTTCTTATGAGATTAGAGATCGATTATGTTCCAAACTTTTCAAAAATAGCCTATTTAAGATTCATTAACAAATAGCAGTTTTTTTTTTTTCTTTTTTTGCAAATTTCGAGTCGTATTTATTCAATTACGTTCAAACATATTTAACCACTTTAAGCTAATTGAAATACTACAACATACACATAACAAAATTTATGTACTGTATATAAGTTCTACGAAATTCAGAAAATATTTCAAAATGAACACGAGTTTAATTTATGATCATTTTAATTATAATTCATGCAAATATATTCATAACTAGCAAATATTATCGGCATTAAGCGAGAGAAAAATTATTTTTACTCACAAGTATAATTTAATATCAAATGATCACTTATTTATCAATATAAAACATTAAAAAAATTGTTTATTTGTAATAGTGAAATAAAAATTCGGAAAATATCAGAAACAATTTAAAAATAATTGATAAATTAATTGAAAAATATTGTGAAAAGTTTTTTGGGAGCCCACGTATCAATTACTGTTATCAAACTGTATCAGCAACTGAAAAACTACTTATCGAACTCAAACATTTCTTTTATTTACGCTTTTTAATAGTTCTATCACTGAACAAAAATTTCAAGAACGTATCTGATAGGATAGGTTTTAAATTATTGACAATTTCAGAGAAAATATTGCCATTGCTCCAACTAATAACAGGCAGTAATTCTGGTCTTAAACAAAGACGAACTCAAATATATATTATCAATCTTAAAAATTTCGTGGTTGTAGCTTTCATAGTTTTGAACAGAAACTCGGGGACAAACTGGTAGAAATTCTAAAATATATACAGTATATAGTGTTTAAGATTTTGATATATCAAATATATTTATAAATAAAAACACATAATCAGGAGTCGTTAACCAAAGCATGCGTCGTTAACCAAGACATTTTTCCTTTCGAAAACTCGTTGTTAACCAAGGTACCACTGTACTGTTATAAGTTGAGGACTATCTGTACAGTATTTTGAATCAACATATATCTAAAACTTTTATATTAAAAATTAAAAATTATTAAATTTTTAAAACAGAATATCAACAGCTTGCAAAGAAGTTTTGCAACTTGCTATTAAAAATTATAATATAATGAAAATAACATCAGCATGTATATTATTTACTGAAATGTTAGGACAAGATTCATTGAAATTGAGAATTTATATTCAAGTTGCATTAATTGTTCATAAAGCAAGGCATTTAGAAAAAGATGATATAGATATTGAAATAGGTATAGTATTATTTTCATTTATTTCAAATTTTAAATGTAATTTTAATATTTGTAACTAATTGTAACATGCTTGCATGTGAAAAAAATATAAAATGATGAATATCCTTACAAAGTACAAATAAGCATTAAATTTCAAAATATTAACTCTATGCAATTAGACGAATATCAATGATTGATATCATTTTAGGTTTTAAGTCACCAGCAGCCAAAATATAGAAAACTTTATTATAAAAAAAGCAAAACAATATAATTTATTAGAAAAAGTATTTGACTTTTGTTGACTAATCATCAAACATATATGACTTTGCCATATATGTTTGATGATTAATTACAATTCATAGGTATCTAAAATGAATTATTCTGAGATTTCTGATTTATTTTCTTTTACTAGAATTTGTTCTAATGAATTCAATGCATAGAAAAACCATTTCACGAATCTTCATGTTTCAAAAATACTGTATATCATCAGCTATAGCTAATAAAAGACAAACTCTTGTCAATAAAAATTGCTTTTTAATTTTATGAAAGGAAATATTTTTGTCAACTATTATCAGTCATTCTAATAGAAAAATTTAAATGTTATATGATTTGCACCGTATCAAAACCACAAAGCTGCAAAATTACTGTTTGAGAAGTGATTATTCAAAGATATAACATTTGCAGAAAAAGTGTTTTAAATTATTGGAACTAAATCCTATTTTATAAGTATCCTTTGGATTTTCTCAATACTTAATGGTAATTTGAGTTAATATTAAAGTAGGATCTTAAAAAGAACTTTTAATTTTAATATAATAAAATTTTCAGATTTATGGTTTTGGCATGGTGCCAATAATATAATTCTAAAGATCAAAAAAATAATAACTGAAATCCACAAAAAATTTTGTCGTGTCAAACACAGGTCTCTATTTTATTTTGATCTGTACTTACAACAGTGATGATTTTTTTAATGATAAAAATTCATACTTATTATGGCTGCCATTATTGATTTTGCAACAATAATGCAATAATAAACCAGATGGCCATGAAGGTTGCTATACTTCAACTCTGGGGTATATGTGTTTAATTCCAAATCCTATGTTTTCAGATTTTTCAGAAGCAGTTCTAGATCCCTTACACAGCTAATCTGTCTATTCAACTCAATCTTTCACCTAACTGTTGATCTTTATTATGAATGATAGACTGTAGTGAGTATTGGAATGCCCTGCTGCTTAGCATTACTGAATACTAGGTAATGCATAATTCAATAGAAAAAAATTGCAGCAACATTGGGCTTCCATGCTTCTTTTATTAAATATTTTTATTTCCTTTTAAAAATGTTTCTTGATATATATGATGAAATCACATATAATAAAATAATTTTACTTATTCAACTCCAGTTCCTGATCTACAGATTGAATTCAAACCCAATATCTCTGAAAATTTCCTTGTGAGTCTAGCCTGGATATCAATTGCTCTACAGTAAAGTCCTGCTTATTCTACTGCAAATGTAAGAAGCTGTTAATTTGGCCCGGAATGGATTCCATTATATAATAATCATCCAAAGATTGAGTAGTTGCATTAAAAAGATAACTGCTTAGTTTTGTTATAAATTTGAATATATAAATTTAACTTATGCGTTCCACTTTCATTTTTACCTAGTATTTACTGTACTAGGTAAAAATGAACCTAGTAGTACCTGCATCCATATAAGTTCCATGTGCACTTGCAGATACCTAAAACTGCAGGTAGTAGTGCACACTGTATGTACATAATGTGTCTGATAAATAACCATACTGAATTTCTGTTATCAACATTATAAGTGCATTAATATCACATTTAGTGTGCATTAATATTGCAAAGTCGTAAATTTTAACAAATATCAATAATACTAAAATACAAACTAAACCTAACAGTTCTAGTGACTCTGCAATCCAGAGTTCGGCCTGAGCTCAGGTCTTTAATTATACTCTAACTTAAAACTAATTAACTTCAAAACAATCTAACAACAAGTAATGTTCAACCGGCAAAGCAAAACCAGAAATCGGAACTTACAACTAAAAGTGCCAATTAAGTGTTAGCTTCAGAACAACAGACAATGTTAGAAACTTTTACTAATAATTGGAATAATTTCTCAAACAAGTTAAATAACAAAAAACTATAAAATTTATTAGACTTCAAACACTTACAAAAGTGTTAATAAATGCTTTATTGGAACTATAATAAAGCAGCAATAAATTAATCAACAAAACTTGTTTAATCCAATTCAAATATCAACAATCAATTATTCACAAAAAAAGAACCTGAAATACTACTAAAATTCTACTACCTCCACCACCAATACAAACTTCAAACAATTGTCGATTTTTACAAGAATTCGAATGTCACTTTGGCCAATCTTACATTAATACAACATCTCATTGTGTCATTGGTAGCTTCCGTTTTTATACCGGATGACTTACAATCCCGCACTTCGCTCATTTGCATAAGTTCGCGTAACAATATCAAAGTTGATTAGCTTACAGAGTAATTCATTCATGTCATCCTCTTTACAATTTATTTATAAATCGAGCAAAACATCGATATGGATCCTTCTTATATTCACATATCGGATTGGTGGTAAAATTAGTTAGATTAGATGATGACGTCATTACCCACGACAGCTCTTCCAGAGGACGGTTCCCGATTCCGTATCATGTGATTGCTAATTACGATGGAGAAGGTGGAAGGAAGTAAGTTAACTCATAAACAAAGTATAATATGTTAGATAGATAGATAGATAAAAAAATAACGATAAATAATAAAGTGCATAATAAAATAAAATAGGACAGGTCAGAGTTAACTTTCTTACAATATTTTTCAACAAACATATGTTTGTATTATAATGTTAAAATTTCCAAAGCTCATGAAGTTTTCCAGATCTCAAAAGCTTCATGGAGCAGAAATAAAAACTACACCAATCTGTCTTGTTGGAAGAGCCTTTTCAAATCTACTTCATTGAATCCTTCAGCTTCTTGAGTGCCAGTGATGATTTGAAATTAAACCTAATTAATATGCAAAAAATATATGAAAATTAAAATTGTGAAATCTTGCTTAATTTTCATCAAAATCTTTTTGAAATATCAGTATTTATTTATTTTTTTTTTTTCTAACAATATAAGCATTTTTTTCCTCAACATTTCATTATGCTTTTAACAACTAATATAGAGCACAATTGGCAGTAGTGACTTCCAAACTATTTTATTTCACAAACGAAGTACTTTCAGTCTATCCATTAGACCATCTTCAGTGTTATATTAACTTACAAAGAACGTAAAAAGAATACAATATTTGTTCTTGTAATTCAAATTTAAAAATTATTTCCATATGTTATAAATATAGATATATATAAGGTGTGGGAAAAAGTTCTCGCTGTTTTCCAACAGATGGCTCTGGACGTAAATGGTGACGCAATCTATCACGACGAAAGCGTCATTCTCTAAGCCTAACAATCTGTCAATAAGACTGCGTCAAAAAATTAGTTATTTTTTTACATCGTCATTTGCTGTTCGCACAAAAAAATGTTGAATTTTGAACCAAATAAGCGTCATTTGCGGGAAGCATTACTTTTTTGCTTTCATTTAAAGAAAACTGCAGCTCAAGCACATGATATGCTTGTGGATGCTTATGGTATGTCTGCTCCTAGTGAAACAACGTGTCGTGATTGGTTTCACCGTTTTAAAGACGGTGATTTCGAAGTTGAAGACCATGAACGCAGTGGTAGGCCAAAAATGTTCGAAGACGATGAGTTGGAGGCTTTGATCGAGCAAGATCCAAGCCAAACCCAAGAAAAGTTTGCCAATTCATTGGGAGTGAATTGCACAACAATTGCCAAGCATTTGCACATCATGGGTATGATTCAAAAAGAGGGATATTGGGTGCCACACCAGCTGAAGTTGTGTGATGTCAAACGGCAATTCATGACATGTGAAATTTTGCTCCAACGTCAAAACAGGAAAGATTATTTGCACCGTATTGTTACCGGGGATGAAAAGTGGATCCACTTTAGTAATCCAAAACGCAAAAAAGTGTATGCCCGGTGTGGAGAGTTCCCATCGACCTCAACAGGCACACCAAGGCAGAACATCTACGGCGGCAAGTTATGCTGTGAGTCTGGTGGGACAAGAAGGGTATTTTGACTACGAGCTTCTACAACCAGGGCACACAGTTAATGCTCAATTGTATGGACAACAATTGTGTTTAAGCCAAGCGATCAAAGAAAAATGGCCAGAATATGCCAAACGACACGATAAGGTGGTTTTCCTGCATGACAACGCACGGCCGCATGTGGCAAAGTCGGTCAAGGACATACTGCAGGCACTTGGCTGGGATGTTTTACCTCACCCGCCGTATAGCCCAAATATCGCGCCGTCAGATTATCACCTGTTCCGTTCAATGGTGCACGGCCTGGCCGACCATCACTTCTCAGATGACGCCGAAGTTCGAAAATGGGTCGACGAATGGATAGCCTCGAAAGATGAGGAGTTTTTCCACAACAGCATTCAACAGTTACCTGAAAGATGGGCAAAAGTATTGACCAGCGAAGGACAATACATTCATTGATGTATTTATTTTCATTCTTTTTTAAATAAAGACTCTTTTTTCAAAAAAAAACAGCGAGAACTTTTTCACACACCTTATAAATAATATATAAATATTATATATAAATAACATATGGAAATAATTTTTAAAGTTGAATTACAAGAACAAATATCATATTCTTTTTATGTTCTTTGTAAGTTAATATAATGCTGAAGATGGTCTAGTGGATAGTACTTCGTTTGTGAAATAAAATAGTTTAGAAGTCACTACTGTCAATTGTGCTCTATATTAGTTGTTAAAATAGTGTTATAGGCAGTTCATATAACTTTTCAAAACATTATGATTTTTTATATGAATTTAGCCATCCAATGAAATAATTGATATTTTTAGATAGTGAAAAATCCTCTGAACAAAATGAGCCATGAATGATAAAATTCAGCCAAAATTTTCAGAAATTATTTATAAAAAACCACAAATTACGTAACTTCTGTTGAATGAAGTTATTTCATATAATTATTAAAAAGATTGCATGAATTCATTGAAATATTGTCATTTTTATTAATATTTCATATTTATTAACTTGCTCTTACTTCATTTAAACAATTTTTAGTAGTACTTTTTATAAATTTTTTTTATTTATATGAAAAAATCCTAGCATTTATGAAAATGGCATCTTGTACATAATCTAAAATAAATTTTCTGTTCCTTTAATTGGATTGTAGGTGGTTTATTGTTGCTTAGTACCTCATATCCATGTTCAATATTTTGAACAGCAATTATAAGTTCTTATATTAATAAATTGAAATAAATTAAATAAATTGAATATAATATAATATAATATTGAATAAATTTAATTATATATTTAATTATTGTTTCATACAGGAAAAAAAATATGTTGATGTAGTTAAACGTACTGCAATATTAAATTGTTTAGTTTGTATTTATTACACAATAATACTTTTAAAATTAATTAATCATAATTTTAATATATCTAGATGACATTTTGTGTATTTTTAGTTCAAAATAATCGGTTTATCTTTTAACTAACATTTTTAAATAATGTAATTAAATGTTTATAAACTTATAAATTTATAAATTTAATCAGCTTTTATCAATTTTTATACTATCCGATATTTTCCATTAAAAATTAAAATTAATTGTATTAAGAAAAAGCTTTTTTTTTTTTTAAATTAATCTTAAACAATTCCAATAGTCAATTAATTCTATTTTTCACAATAACATGTTTATCAGTTTAATAATAATAATAATAATAAAATAAAGTAAACATAATTAAACTTATAATTTTTTAATGGAAAAAATTTATATTAATTTGATAAAGCTGATATGCGTAAAAGCTATAAATTTTAAAACACATTAAAGTTAAATTTAGCGAAGTTGACATTTAAAACAATCGCTAAATTATACTGATGTAAAAGATAAAAAGTATGTCAATAAATTTAAATATTTTTCATAAGAAGATATTAAAAGGATTGTAATTGCATTAAATATTAACGTCATATATGTTAATCAATAAATTTATATTTAAGGAATCGTAACAATGGATAGTTTTAACTAACAAAATATTCATTTAGAAGGAGAACAAATAATTTAATAGTTTTATCAATAAATAAACAAACTGCATTCAAATAAGATTATGTAAAATTAATTGTTACTGAACGGGATATAATTATTCAGTCTATGGTTATTGTTAAATCACTTTATATTGATAATTAGTAGTTTGTAGATTTTAGGAAAAGGGGCTTTACACAGCTCTAGCACTGTGACCACCTTTGAAACTAGTAACTTGAATAAATTTTGATAGAATGTTGTTAAGTTTTAATTATTTATAAATAAAAGTATATTTAATTGTATAAATTATTCATATAAATTTTTTTTTTGAATTTTTCTCTTGGATTTTTTTTCTGCTTGACATCAAAATATTCTTACAAATTAAAAAAAGTTCTTATAAAGAAATATTTTTTAAGAATAAAATTTTATAAAACTGTAAATGTCTTTTCATCTCTATATAGGCAAATATAGAGACCATGCAAGATATTTGAGACATGGGAATATCTAACCCATAAATAAAGAATATAATATATTTTTTTCATGATTAGATTAAAATAATAAATATGATTATTTTTAAATAGTTCAATAATAATAATATAAAATCATTAATGAATTGTTTTTTCTAAAGTTATAAACTAAACAAATGTAGTGATTATCAGCACGAATTTAATGGCTAAAATTAATCTTAATAAAAGTTATGCATGTAAAATTATCCATCAGTTTGAAAGTTTTCCCCACTGCAGATAAAATATCCTATAATTTACTTAGATTCAGTAATCATTTGTCATCCTAAAGTGTTACTGTATGTGGCAAACACATTCAGAGATTGAAAATATTGATATGAAAATATAAAAAAAAGTGCTTAAAGATAAGAAGAAAATTATGTTGTTCACGATCTTATTTTACAAGCCTGACGTCAATAAACAACATCGAGAAGATGAAGTATCACATTAAAGTATTGATGCATCCGCAGATGAAAATTCGATAATAGGCACTTTTCTGATATAGATATTTAATGTGCAAAAGGTATAATATAAAATAAATTCTGTTAAATATAAAGTGCAAAATTTTACATTTATTTCTATCTTATCTAAATTTGTTTATTTTTATTTTAATAATTTATATAAAAAATATTTACATTCAATTATCTGAATACGAAAAAAATTCTTATTTTAGTTCAATATACAGCAGTAAACTCTTGTTGGAAGGTAAATAAGAACCTGTTGGATAGAAAAATGTAATGTATTTTTCTTTTGTTATTGCAATGCAAATCGAGTTAAGAAATTAAAAAAATAAAAAGGGGGGAGAACCAAATGTTTCGTGTAACATAACACGTTACTATGGAAACGTGCGCAATGCAGATTGCTAAATGTTTTGGGTCACGGTATGTGAACACTTTCCATTATCCACTGGAGACTGGATGAAGTTTGAAGCAAAAACAATTGATTAAAAAGTGAAAGAGAGGAGAGTCATATCTAAACATGAAAGATTAGAAAGGTGGCTTCTTACATATTTCCTATAGCAACAAAGTTTTACTCATTAATATTGGATGATGATAAAATTTTTTTATATATATTTCTATGTAAATTTGCAACTACCATTTGAACTTATTGCTACATTCCTTATTTTTTACTTATATAACAAAATCTCAATGGTATAATATATAGTACTGCATTTGAAAATTATTTTTCTAGGCACAGCCTTAAAATTCTAAACGTTGAATACAACTGTAATACTTTTGTGATTATTTATATTCATGTCATTCTATCAACAAGTTATAGAAAGTAAAATTTAATATTTTAAGTTCGTAAAACTGTATCTTTAAAAATATATACGCTCTATGTGATATTTATATATTATAAAACTCAAACGAAAATTTATCTCTTATTTTTCAGGAAATCGTATTGATGTTTTTATGAAAACTGAATAAAATAGAAAAAAAAGCGATCGATTTTTTCCAGGAAGTTCAACTTTACTTCGACCGTGAACACACTGAAGTTCGTGACAAATCATCTCTCTAGAGATGAGTTGTCACGAACTTCAGTAAGAACTAAGCAACTGAAATATGTAATCATAAATGCCGCATGTTAAAATTTTGAAAAAAAAAAAAATGTAAATTGTTCTCTGAAGAAAATTAAATCCATTTTATAATACAGATTCGAAACACGATACAAGAACATATTAAAACAAATCCAATTAGCGAAGTTAATCAGCTATGAACCATAAAAGTATTGGAAACGTTCACAAAATTTTAACCTTATGAATATCTTATGAAAAATTGATTGATGAATTTTATGTTCAACAGCTTTTAGAACGATAATCACTCACTGATTTGTTAGATAATGAAGAGTGATTGAGATTTTCTTGTAGAGGAGGAAAGCTCTTGTTTGAATATTGCCGTTTAAAATTAATTTGAATTTAGAATACAATTGTTCGCATTTTAATGAAAAAAAATTTGTATGCATTTATACAATGTTTAAAATTTGAGAAATTTATTAAACAAATTTATATTTTTTTCAGTATTAAATTTAAACCAAAAAAGCAATAATCAAAAATAATCATTTCGTACAAAAAAAAAATCCATACTAAAACCGATAAGAATTTTTGAAGATAAAAATTCTTATTTGCAAGATTAATTTTGAAAATTGCATTTTAATATTTATAAAACCGCAGAAAAAAATTTCAATTTTCTTATACGTATTTTTAGTAATAAATATTACTATCATTAATAATCATAAATTCTTCGAGTTCCAAACATTCATGTGAATCAGTCGATATTAAAAAACATCAAAATATATACAAATGTTCTCCGTTTTCATTACCAGTTTGTTTTTCGTACGAGAAATTCTTCATATTTTAATAAAATTTGATTTTGCAAGTTTTCGCCTTCCCAGAAAATTTGAATAACATTTTATTAAATATTATAATATATATAAATATACTATCCAATATTACACAAACCTTCTACACATCCTCCAGTTGGTGACTCGATAGTATCCAGATCTTTGCAACTGCAACGATGTGTGTCAGGATCACAAATAAGAAATTCTTTGTTGTTGCAATCTTCATCTTTACTACAACTAGTTGGATTTCCTGGAGTTTCTAGAAAAAGAAATTTCATATTGGAAATTATCTTAGACAATTTACATTGAAAAGATTTTTTTACACATTAAAATTCGTAAAAAAATTATTTAATGATAATGTGAAGCTATTAAATAAATAACTTTTTATCACTAGTATTATAAATCAATTTACAGATTTGATTATGATAAAATATGTTCATAAAATATTTTATGTAAGAAAGAAAACTTTTATGATATTCTAAGTAAAATAAAAGTGTGGATGTTATTTTTAAAGAGCCTTTCGTTCATTTATATTCTAAAGAGAGCCTTAGAACACAAATGCACATTTAAAATGGCCTGTGGCACCTAGCCAAGAAGTTTGGCTGCATGTCTGACAACCAATAGGATGTTATCAAACAACATAGATTCTGCACTGCGCCATACAAAGATCATGTCCACTTCTCAAAGCCTGGATTTTGCATCAGCTTAACTCAAGAATAATAAATTTTAATTATAAAAGTTGTAATATCTGTATAAAAATTACATGCGTAATATCTTATTACGGTTAAAATTTTTACAAGCGATTTTATACAGTAGAGGATAGTACACATGTTAAAATTTTCAGCATTTTAAATTATATCTTTCTCATAAATAATAATCACTCTTTAAAAAAAGAATGAGTTAACAGTTTGAATATTTTAAGAAGTAGAAACAAGAAAACATAAATATGTAATGTATTTGAAGGAAACTTTAAGAAAAAATTAATTAATTAATTTTCTATTTTTATTAATTATTATTGTTTAATTATTTGAGAGAAATATATTAGATATTTTAAATTTATTTCAATTAATTAATGTCTTGACAGGATGTTGATAACTGTAGCTTTTGAGGATGTCTGACGCCAGGTAATTAATTCGGTTACGACTTTCCTAATTCGCTATTCCCAATGCTTTAATCGTATTATCATCAACATCGTCAAGAAGACCTTTCATCTAAATAAGACAAACTGTCAATGAAATTTCTCGGTTTTTTCTTCATTAAAATTTAAATTTTCACTGCATTTGTCACCTACTTACAATTTAAATGCGTTACAGTAAAGTTTACTGGAATAAACTTAAATTACAAAATAATTAAATCCAATTTAAAAGCATGTTTTTTCTATGGAAGAACAATAAATTAGTTGTTAACAGAAAATTTATATATAATTTCTTTTTAAAAGTTTTAATAAATGAAGTTTTATTAAAGCTTACTTAATTGTAAACAGTTAATAAAAAATTATTTATTCGACGATGAAATAAAAGAGAGGAAAATATATATAAATTGTGATAAATCAGTTTAAAATTTTCCTCGTTACTTAAAAAGAATCGTTAAAGATTAAATTTTCATAAATACAGGAAATACATTAAACTGATAAAAAAAAAAACATTCACTATTAATTTTTACATTACAGTAATTTAATTGGAACATTTTTAATTGAAAAATCGATTTTAGTAAAAAATATCACAATAATATTATCGAAATATATCTAAAAAGCAAAGTTTTTTTTCTTTTTAAACGCTATTGCAAAAAGATTAAAAGGACTTTTATTATTCCATTACGTCTTAAAAAAAAAGTAATAGAGAATTTAAAAATCAAATTTGTCAGTAAAGTTATAATTCCAACACTTCAGGATGAAAACATTCGGATTATGCTGATGAGATTAAAGACGCATTATTAAAATATAACTGAATTAATCCTCTAATTTTAAAATTTGTTTGCAGAATACTTTGAAAGAAAAAGTATTGAGATAGTTATTTTAAAAAATATCGGGAAATTATGAAAATAGGAGAATCATTATTTAATTTAAATTGTTAATTTTCCAACAGTTTTTCATTTAAAAAGTAGAGCATTGATCAGTTTTTTAAAATAAAAAATTAAGAGCAATTGAAAAATTCATTAAAATAATTTAAAAAATATATAAGTTTGACTGATAAATAAAAGAAACTATATTAAATTGGTATAAATTATAAAACTTTATAAAATAACTAGCATATTAAGTGTGAAGCCAAGATATTATATATAATAATTTGTCATAATTCTAAGCTTGCAATATTCAACTATATTATTAAATTTTTAACACAAAAATGCAGCCATTTTTTCTCATTTTTATTTATTTCTGATGATTGTCATCGATATTTTATTTAAATGATGCATTAAAATTGAAATATCTGCTTAATGATCATATGCATTTTTGAGATAAATGTTCATTTAAAACGAATCATCCTTAATTATATTTTATTTTTAGATTATTTTTCTCTTCTGCTGGTGGAAGATACAGCATTTAACTTTCAAAATACTGTAAAAGCAAAAAGTTAATTTTTTTTCTTCTTTTCTCATGCGTTTCGAAATTACAATTACTTTAAGAAACTTTAGCAATTTTAAAAGATGATTTATTATATTAAAATTTTAAATATGTTTTTATTTAATCAATATTATTTTTATTTATTTAATTAAAATTCTTTCATATGTTCAATATACTGTATACTGAGTATATTGTGAGTGGAAAAGGTGCCATAGACTGACTATAATTTTAACTGAATTATTGTTATACATCGATATATACTGCGATTGAGAGAGGTTTGAGCTTTCTTAGCTATTTATAATGAAAAAATTGAATAGATACGGACATTTTTAACAACTAATATAATTTCTATTCTTTAGAAAATAGGAATATTTGATGCTGATAATTTGTGAACATAAATAATTTTAAGATTAGTAGGTAAATTCTGACTAATTTTATAATTGAATATATGCAACCATATTTTAATAAATATCAGTAGAAAATATTCTCAAGTTTTTGGAAGGATGATAGAAAATTTCTGGGGATGTTATCAATATAAAATGTTATGGAAAATGAATTTATGAGAATTGTATTTTTATTATATACAAAACTATTTTTAAAATTCAGAATATTTTTTAAATTTCAAGATTGGGACATTTTGAAATTTATTTCAATTATCTTTATCTATTCGTCCTATTTGTAAATTTATTTTATACAGTAGAATTCTTTATAACAAAAACTATTTTCTCATAAAATGTTCGTATTTTATGTATTTAATTTGAAATAAAATAAATATAATTGGCTAAATATAATTAAAAGTCATCATTTCTCATAATTTTGCATATTCTTCATATGATTGATATTTTCCCTAAATTTACATAGTTTTTTTAAATAAATATTTACTTGGTTATTTTCTAATTAAGACATTCATTTTGTTTTTTTTATAAAAACAAATTGAATTATATGTATAATGTTAAAATTTAATTATTGAATAATTATTTGTACTAATTATAAAATAATTGCATAACGTCCAGGATGTTCTCTCGAAGGGAATTACTGGAACTCACATTGACTAGACATTCAAGAGGACAAAATTTAAGATTCAGAATAAAGCTTCACATAATAAAAAAAATTTATCATTTAAAATTTAGTCAGGAGAAAATTGAAAAAGCAAAAATTGTAACGTAATTAAAATCAGTTTTTAATTTCGCTTAGTCTCTTAAAAATTCTCATAAATTTATCGTCAATTTTACATCAGTACCAGAATATTTTTTCTTTTTTAAGTTTTAACATACAATAATTAAAAATTCAAAAGTTAGGAAAACGGAGATCTAAATATAAATTAATTTATAATTTAAATATTTTTAAGTAAGGATTCTTTTGTTCTGTAAATATGCATTAATAATATTTTTATCTTAAATTTTATATTTTTTATAACAGTATTAAGGCACCATTTTTAAAAGAATATATTAAAAACGAAAAAATATAAATGGAGTGATAATGGAAGTTCTTCTTTGAACTACGCACAGTACTTGGTTTCAAATATGAACTTTAGCAATCACATCTTGGAAGATTGCCATGGCCTTCATGAAACAGGAAATATAAAATTTCAGTTTGAAATAGTGCGATGAAACTCCTTTCAAGATATCTGTTGATGTATTTTTTATTATTATTTGATTTAATGCATTCAAATTTGAAAATTTCAGACTAAATCAAATTGTTAAATTTTTTATAAATAAATTATTTAAAATGTAAATGTTTTAATTATTTATCATTGTAGAGATATCTGCAGAAGTGTTGCATGGTTTAATGTGTTATTTTTGATGATAAATGTATTAGTGCTAATACTATAAAGAATTATGTTTGTTTTTAATTAAAAAAAAAAGTTATTTGTCTACAAAATAACTGAAAAGATCAACTTTTAAAGAAATTATTAATGAAGAACGTCAACGAGTATCATCTACCTCGGTAAATATTCCTTTTTAGTATCGAAATATTTATAAATAATATTTTCGACCTTGGAAAATAAACAAAACTGTATAAAGGAATATTATTTAACTGCACTTTTACGAAGGATATTTTTTATCATCACTGACTCGAATAAGAAAGGAGAAACAAAGTACAAAACAGGAAAGCAGTTTTTAAGTTCAATGAATTTTCGTTTTTAGGAATTTATAACTTTATTCTATGTCTATCTGTCATTGGCTTGCGTGATAAAGAGTGGTTTTTGAAGATCTAAAAAAATATCTGGTTCACTGTCCCGAGAGTGCATTTTACGATCTTTACGTTGAAATAGGATATATAGACTATAGACTATAGAATTCATTATGATCAATTTTTTATGGTTTCTATATGCATTTCCAATACACAATCGGACAAGTTTTTAAAAATATATAAAATACGCTAACATTACAATTTAATAAATTATAAGCAAAATTTAAAATTTGCATAAATAAATAGTGCATATAATACTAAAACGATCCATTTACTTAGTTCGCCTCAAAGGAGAAATAATTCAGTGCAATAATATATTAATAGTAATTTTCTCACCTGTTTACACTGCAGTTTAGAAAATTTGTGATTCTTATCTAAAATCGATTTAGGATAAAAATAGAATTATATAGAGGTTAGAATAAATTTTAAATGTGATCTATATAATAAAAATGAGTTGTACCAATTTCCTTAAAAATGTTTGTATTTCAATATTAAACGAAGATGGGAATAATGATAAGAGAGAATATTTTATTACAGAATTATCAGAAAAAGAATTTTTACGTGAACTTTTTTATATGCTAGATATTTATAAAGATACTAAATTATTCTTTAATCTGACACTTTAAATGCTCAGTTCTATTTGCACGAAGATTTTTCTCGTGATTAACACTGTTTACAAAATATGGTTAGAATGGCTGATGACTTAATTTTATTCTTTGGCATTATTCGAAATAATGCCAAAGAATAAAAATTTTTAAATAAAAATTTTATTTTACGTCTTTTTTTTTTTTTTTTTTTGTTTATTTTAAAGCTGTTTTAAAAATCGATTTTATTATGATTAAAATAACAATAAAAGCAAAAAAATAAAATTATATAAAAAATATTTTTAAAAATGACTTGAATATTTTGCTATTTTTAAATAAGGAAAAAAAATATTTTTTTATTTTTTAAATACTGAAATCACAATTGCGTTTCCATATTTTGCTTTGAAAGCTGTTTTGAATATCAATGCTAGAGCTTTTTATATCTCTTTTTTTAAAAGTTTTGTAGAAGTTTTAAATCCCTTTTCTATCATTGGTTTGTTTGATTTCCGTTCAAAATTCACGAAGTCTATGAAAATATTAAATATTTTACTATTTACAGTTTGAAATTTTTCAATATGTTTCGATGAGATATCCACAAATGTAAATATTCAATTTGTAACTACGTTGACAAAATAAAATATTGCTATTATCAAATAATCTGCATAAAAGTGATAAAATAAATAAATAACAAACCCAGAATAAATTTGAAATTTCAATATAAAATAAAATAAAATATATCAAAATAATAATTCGATAAAAACGAATTTCGAAATGTAATAAAATTTATTTTTATAAATAAAATCAAAATTGTTATCTTAAATTTTAAAATCATAAAACTTGAGTATTATTTGAAAGAAGGAAATTATTTTTAAGTCAACTTTTTTGTAAAAATTGTTGTATGTAGCCATTTTGCTAGTTTGTATGTATGTTTATCCGAAGAAAAATTTGAAGATATCTTCAGAATCAAATATAGTAGAGCATTCATATTTTAAGAAAGTATTGTTTATTATTCAAGGAACATTTCTCTTAATTTTCAGTGTCTTATACGATTTCTTTACAAAACAACGAACATTCGAAACATCAAAACATCTACAGCTTTAAAACTATTTGCCGAATGAATCATTTGACAAGAATGGTCTTGTGTAATTACTTTTTGTTTGTTGTTGCCAGGCCGTCCGAAAAATATCTGAAGAAAACACAACAAAGCATTCAAATTTCACAATATCATTCCATTTTTATTCAAGTTACATGACTACTCATTTCGAAGTCTCCTTGTGGACCCGTTATAAGATGAAGCTATTCGATGTTTTAGAAATTCAATATTTTTGAAAATATTTGTCGCACATGAAAATATTTGAAAAAGGCACGCTCTTTTGAAAGACTTTCTTACAAATGGCTACGATGTTGCTTTTGGTAAAAGCTTTATTTATACTTTAAGAATAATGTTGATAAAATCTTTCCTTATTTAAACAAGAAAAGTTTACCTTAGTCATTTATACTATAAATATCGAAATGAGGTAGAACACGCTGTTCAATCACAATACTATTTGGTTAAAAATGAAGAAAACAGTGATAATATTTATCTTGCAAAAGCAATAACATTGAATTTAATTAAGATTCTACTGAATTCTTTTTATTCTGATAAATTCTCACAATTTCAATAAATTTTAACCATTATGTAATTTATATACGCATTTTAAGGAAGAATGCTATTAAATAAATTTTAAATTGCATTAAAAAAGAAATTTTTTTTAAATATTTTTTTCCTTTAAACAATGTCTTGTCAACGCATCAGCTTTAAAATTTGGCAATCGATCATTCATCGCTGAGCAGTTTGATCACTTGGATCTGTCAGTTGAAAAATTGCTGGTTTGTCGATTTGTTTGTTTGAATAACTGTCAGATACGTATAAGAAAAGTGCTTTAGAAGACATTTTTGTTATGACTTCAATAAAGAAAAGAAAAAAGTCATCGAACGTGCATGTCGATCTAAAATTAGATGTTTTTTTTATCTTTGATAGAAAATTTCATTGCTTTTGTATTTTCTACACATCTATTCTCCATCATATTTTGAAATAACAAATCATAATATTTTTATGGAGTAAATTGGTATTCAAGTTATGTTTTGCATTATATTTATAGTTGAAATCAAGAGTTTTCAAAGTAAGTTTTGCACCAATTGTTTTCAGAAAATAAAGGAAGCATTTTTGCCTTTAGTTTTGTAAATAATTTTAGAAAAGTAAAATTATGGAAGAAAAAAGAAAATATAGACTATATATAAATGCCTATAAAATATGGTTAGACATTATAATCTAGATTAGAATATTAACATCAGTTCATTATACACACGAAATGCTTGATCGAGATCACCATTTTCTGAATGGTTAATTTCTCCCGAAATCGATAGTTGGATCAAAACAAGAATATGCGATATGAAATTAAACCAAATTAAGATATATATACCAAGATAACACCACAGATAAATGTGGAATTTAATTTTCAGTAAGATCTATGTAATTCTTAAATTTTGAAAAATGCATACATAATGCTTAATTAAGATATATTCTTAATTTTATGTTAGAATAACAACTAAATTTGAATTGAATTGATTCAATGTTTACTCTATTTAATAATATCTGAATTGTTATTGTTTCTATCTGGCACACAGCACTAAGAAGCAGAGATTACTGGAAACAAGAGAAAACTGCTTAAGTTGGTTAATCTGAAGTTCGTCCATTATTCTATAATTTATTGTTGTAAAGTATGCATTAATCCATTAAGCAAAGAATTCTAAGCAAATTAAATTCAAATTTATTTAGTGAAAAATTTGAAGTTATTAAAACATCTAAATCTTAAACTATATTTAATACAATGGCACAAAACAAGAAAAAAAAAAAAGACAATTTATTCAAAAATTAAGATTTTTTTTGCATATTAACATTTTAAATTTATTCGATGAAGTTTTTTAATTAAATAACTTATTTAAGTATCGTTCGTTGCACTTGTTTAATTTTAATTATCGATTAATTTTAAAGGGGAGGAAATTTCAAGTTTGGTGGTTATTTATTACGGGGTATAATGAATTGTTTATAAGAGACAAAATTCTGATATCCTAAGTAGGCTGAATTCTGTAAATAGGTCATCCTTTCCCGACCATCCCTATAAAAATTCATATCGATATATCTACGACGTTGTATCTAACAGTTAATGCGATCTACAGCATTGCAGTCTGTAATCCCATAAGCAATTTCTTGCTATATTTATCAAAGAATAAACAAATGATTATGATCTAGAACAACGTATTATATCTATTTTTAACTATAGTTACATATTTGATGAGACGGAAAAAAGCGAAATTCGTAAGCAAAAGGTCAGTAACCTTTACGATTTCAATTATAGAAAATCGATTCTTTAAGAAAATATGAAATTCCTGACTTGCAATTTTCAATTTGGATCACGTAATTATATCGAACAACTCTTTAAATATCTGGAAGCATTCCAATGGTCACCCAGACATTATCGACTGATCATACACTAGAGATGTTCTTCGTAACATAACTTCGTTTTAATGAATAATCGTCACATTCTTAGTCCCTTTCGATTATTCCCTATTTTGTACACTTTAACGCGATTTCCGATTGTGTAATTAACCATTAAAATTAAGGAGAAAATTAAATCCGTGCAATAGATAATATAACGCAATTTTGCATTATTATAATAATTGTGCGAATGGAAATGAGAAAGTTATTCTTTCGTACAAATGTTTAAATAATATAAACGAATGAAAAATTATTTTTTATGGTGCAATTTTGCATTAATCATTTTTCAAATTAAGAATATGACAAAATTTTAAACGATATTTAACGTTTTTACTTATCAATCTTCGTCCCGTTTCAGCTGTAAATATTGATTAGAAAGAAAGGAAACAAGCTTCTTTTTCAGGTGTTAGATCGATGAATGAATTTTTAAGAATAAAAATAATTCGATTTTTCACATAACCGAACGACGATATTCTTTTTTTTTTCTCTCCCGACTAAAAAATGCGCAAAAAAATCTCGCAAACATCGAGCAATGCAATTTGTTCACAAAAATTTTCATTTCTCGCCTAATAACTTTTAAACTATTTTAATTAATTTTTTTCCTAATTCATAAATTAATCAATAAGGAATGCAGCTAAATCATTAATTTAAATGATAATTATGTCCGAAAATATACGCGATTATTATTTTTTTATTAAACAAATATTTATCGGTAGCCTACAATTTTAAAAATAATTTGCGAAAAAAACTATTAAACAACTTTTGAAAACTTCTCCAAAGCAATAGTATTTATTATTATTTTTTTAAAATCCCTTTTACAGTATACTCTTACAGTTTTAAGCCCCATCTTTGTCACATAATAAAAATACCTCTTCCTTTAATCTTATCTAAACAACTCTCAATATAAAGTTAAAAATTATAAAAAAAAAGAAAAATATTACTTACTGCTCTTGTGACTAATAAGAGAAGCTGTTCTAGTAGTACTTCCAACGAAAGGCAAAGCCCACGCTGCCGAATAATACAATAATATACCAGTCAATAACATTCTGTATTTATGAAACTGTTTCAAGGTATATTCCTAACAAGTAAATGCTTATATTCCATTTGTGTTAGCAATATATAAGTGCAAGAATCCTCAACCAATCCACTAGATAGAAATTGAGAGTGCACTCCTTGAATTCATTGCCTCTGCACGACACTCGGTAAACTTCTACACCGTGCTTTAGTGCCTACGACAGCCGCATGGTGCACTGCAATGCACCGTCCAGTTGTGATTGAAAAAACATGTCCGATGTAAACCGCCTGTTACGTAGCTTTGCTTATTACGTAATTGATCCTATCCAATGATGATAGAAGTTTTTATAATTTTTCTGCAAAACTAAATTTTCTCGTATATAATTGGAATTTTTAAATTTGCATATATATTAATTTAATTTTAGGATGCGATATACTTTATCACCCGTTATCGTCACACATTCCTAACAAACTCTTTTTATTTTGTATGTGTAAAAACTGATTATCAACAAAGAGAATATCGATAAAATTATTGATATTAATTATCAATTTACAGAATAAATCGATTAAAGTTTTATGTATTTTTTACGACGATTCAGTACAAAATTTTATACAGTAATTTAAATTTCTAATATATTATTTTTTTTCTGTTTTCGTTCAGTGCATTTTAATGGAATAATAATTATTATTTAAAATAAATTAAATTGTTTTCGAAGAATTTCGTTATTGCTTTAATAACCCACTATTAAATTTTTATTATTTACTGGGGGCAAAGTAATAATAATAAGATAATTACAGATGACTTATAGAAGTTAATTTTGGGGATGATTAATTAATTTTTATAGATTATAAAAATATACTCTTCGAAATTTAAAAATGTAAAATTTTAAATATGATACTTGCAAAGAGAATATAAATAAGTTTGAGTGTGGTGACCCGAAGTCGGCCAGCTGGAAAGTATCACTCCTCGTCCGATCGTAAATTTACGGAATTGAAAAATTTATAGGCAACGTCGGGTGAGAGGGTCTCTCTTCCAGCTGGGTCCAAAGTGCTTCGGTCTCTACTATTTCCCCGAAAGAAAATAAACATGTTATGAAGTAAGCTGCACGGGAACTCCGACATCGTGCAGGTGTTCGGAAGGGTTGTGCAAAATTATTAGACAGAGGTTAAGAGGTCGTCTTCCCGGGAAAAGGGGAAAGATGTTTGTTTTATAGAAGTGTAGAACAGGGATTTGGATCAAAGAACAAGTCAGTTGGTTCGCAATCGCCGAAGAGTGTAGACGTGTTCGCTGGTGACAATAAGTCGATCTTCACTCGTTCAAAAGACAGTTGTGTTCTCC
>AYEL01056844.1:0-54037 GCA_000484575.1 Olivierus martensii | reverse complement strand
AAGTTGTTATTATTAATAGGTTGCGAATTAAAGTTTATTCACATTTACATTATTCAACTTAATAAACTGAGATTTTTACATTTTAATTTACAATATAAAAATTATTATAAAAAAGCGCAAGTAATTTGGTTCCAAGTTACGGTATTAAATTAGTTTTAATGAAGAAATGACACTTTATTAATAAACTATCACAATATATCCTTATCAAAACAATTTTTTTAACATTTTTAACTGTTTTCAAAAATTAAAATGTGCTTTATCATATTAATATGTTAAAAGTGAATTTTCTTAAAATGTAATATACTGTACTGAGAAAAATAGAAGTTGAATAAATAAAAATATTACATTTAATATTTAAATTAATTTTACTGCGATTACATAAGTTGTTTTTTTTATCATTTCTGTTATTTTTCTGCAAAGACTTCATAGATTTTACTTTATTAAGAATTTTTTGTCATAAAACAGAAACAAATTTAATATAAAAATCACAACTCATTACATGCGATTAATTTATGTAACTTAATTAATTTAGTTTCATAAAGGTTTAAATAATATGAAAAAATATAAATGTACAGTAAAAGTTCGAATAAAATTTGTATATATTTTATCAAAACACGATAGTGATATAATATCTATAAATTGTTTTAAATTCTTATTTTCCTATTATTTGAGTTTATTTTCTTTAAAATAATTTATAAACAAATTTAGTTATTCTATAACAAAAATAGAATGATGTTTAAAAATAATATTTAAACATGTGTAATATAAATTATTCACTATTAAACTATAAAGGCATTTTAAGCATATGCAGTATTCAATATTTATGTAGACTTTATAAAAGTAATAGGATCTAAAGTAAAAGTAAAGTGCAAAAGATTGCTGCATTAGGATTTTACATTTATTTAACCAGCGGGGCTGCAGGAGGAGGGCTTTAATGCTCTGGTTGGAAGGTCGCTAGAAAACTCGAATAAGATTCGCTTAGCAAGCATCCCATTTTCACTTAATTATTTTTATTTGGGAGGTTCGAGACTTGTGGAGATTATGTGAAATTGCTTCCACATAATCCCAAACCACTCCTAATATAGTCTGCAATATAAAATAGATTAGAATATATATATTTGTAATTAATGCCTATTTGATCATTGGAATATTAAATTCGGATCTTATGTATATTATTAAGTATTTGTCTATAAAAAGTTTAGTTAATAAAAAAAGAAAAAAAACTTTATATTATCGGACAACTATTTAATATTCGATCATCAGAACTATTTAAGATTCTAGTTTTAATTTTTTGTTTCAGATTTTATTATAGCATACTTTTTCTAGATACAGTAACGTTTCCCAAACTGTGTTTCGCGGAACACCGGTGTTCCGCGGAAGATCAATAAGTGTTCCGTAAAAAATTAGTATAATCGTTAATTGTTCCGTGAAAATTAATATGTCTCATATGATTTAATTAAAATACCATGAAAAGTTGAAACTGGGGTTGTTAGTTCATTTTACATAATTATAATTTAATAATAAATAAATTAGGCAAAACAAACATTTATTATTAATATTTACCTATACTATAAAATAACCAAAGTTTGATTAACATTGTAATTGTTGTTAAAACTTTTAGAATTCTCTCTCTCTCTCTCTCTCTTTCTATCATTCTCGTCTCTTACCGCATCATGTGTAAATAAATAATTGGATTTAAACCGTTTAACAAATGGCACTGGTGCTTAAATTCGAGATAGATAAATAAAAATTTTACCATCGAGAGAAAGAGAGAGCAACAAAAGAAAACAATAGAGGAACTTCAGCTTTTTGATTTCTGCAGCGGGGTCATAAATCACGAATCTGCTAAGTGCCACTTGGAGCAAATGACTCAAACTTCGATCACCAACTGTCCGATTCGTGTTATATACTCGTCCTACGAGCGTATTTAATCCTCAAACCACAAATTACACACGGTTTGATACGTAAATTCCTTCGGGAATACGATTACTCGACGTGTCCGTGTAATTTTTCAAGTTAAATCTTAAAAAAAAAAAGAAAAATTATAACTCGATCAAATCTAAAAGTTAAATTTTTTTTTCTTTGCTATTTTTATTTTAATAAAATTCAATAAGATGTAAACGTAATTTATTTAACTCCACGATAAAAAAAATTATTAAAATTCAACTGGGGAATGGGAATTAAAGAATAGTTCGTGATAGAAGTGACATATTGTCTCGTTTGTTATCGGGATTATAATTCGTGATTTGCTTTACTTAAACCATTTGTAATGATCGGTTTGAACATGTTATGCATTAATTATAATGTCTAGAATTTTCCTAACTGAATTTTTATTTAAATAAGTTCACATATTCGCATTTTAATTTAGAAAAAGAAATTTTCCGCCATCGATTCGTTCGGTAACAAACCGTTCGATCGATTTAATCGAACAACAACAACAACAATAATAATAATAATAATAATTACGTAAACATCTTTAAAGTTCTCTACTTATAACCTTTTATAGATTAATGTCAAGAAAAATTGATGATAGAAGCACACCTGAGTACAATTAGAAACATCTGGGGTGCATTAAGACGTCAATTAGTGTAGCAAATCAATTATAAAAGAGTTGCAATGGAAATCAAGTCGAGATGTGACGACAGAAAAGTGGTCACCTGTCGAGACAACGTCCATTCGATAACTCAAATCATTAACTTCTGTCTTTTCCAGTGTCGTGCCTAATTAGAAATATGGTCGAAAGCAACCTTGGTGTCTGAGAAATCTCTAATTACTTCCTAACGATCTATCCTAGAAATATTAGTCTGATATTACAGAGCAGTTTGGAATTGTTAGGTGATTGAAAAGTATTCTTACGATAGAGAGAGAGAGAGAGAGAAAATTGTAACAGGACTCTCTCCTGACAGTTACGATTGAAATGATGTTAATTAAAGTCATTTACGTGTCGTTCTGTCAAGAAAAGCTTGTTTGACTCCGAGTGTAATTCTAGTAAGGTAGGAAGAATTGTTAACTGCAAACGAAAAAGTAATACGAAACCTATTATACAAACTTCTCTCTGGATAAAAATTCAAATTCATTAGCCTAGTTACAATTTTTCCAAGTATGAAATATCGTAAACCATATGAATTTCTTTTGTAATTTTTAAAGTTTAAAATTCACAGAAGGTCGGTGTCTCTCTCTCTCCCTTTCTCTCTATTTTTTATTTATTTTTTGGGGGAGAATGAAAAGCTATTGATAGCCATTCTTTCCTATGAATTTCCATTGTTTCTCCAATCCTCGCTTGCCAGCATCGATATATTTATGTGGTGTTGGGATGTATAATGAGATCAGATTCGTTCTTTTTCCGCTTCCCATAGCATGGAGAGCGAGACACAGAGAGAAAGAGAGAGAGAGGGGAGATGGTCGAAGAGTTGAGGCTTTAATAAATTGTTTCTGCAGAGGCGACAGCATTGTTGATATAAATCTTTCTGCCAACCAATCCGACTGAGTACGAAAAACTCAGGAAGAAGAAAAAAAAAGCAGTACTAGTTCTTTCAGACCCAGCCAGATGATTGAAGCCATTGCAAGTTGTTCGTATCTACTATATCATCGATATCGATTGGAATAACAATTTATTTCTTTGGATACATTGCTTAAAAATTCTCACAGGTTCGTTAAAAGATATATTCCAGAAATTTTCTAGTTCAGCGCTCGCTTATATTGATTATATTCAATAAAACTGTAGGGAAAAAAATCTCGCCATTTTTCATCTTATGCAAATATTGCTACATATTTAGCGTTGAGTTCGGAAAATAAATAGTTTCTACCACTAAAGGAAACCAGAATTAATATCTTATTCGGAACCGAACGTTGAGCATTGCAGAAATGATAATGATCAAAATCTTCATCTAGATTTACTGAATTAATGCATCTCTTCTGACAGAGGAAGGAAAAAAAAAAAGATTCTTTTTTCTCATCTCTTCGCAGTATTATTGTAAAAATTCGCGGATTAAAAAATAAAAATCTAAATATTGAAGAATAGAATTTTTGAAAATACGCTGATAAATCACTTCTGGAAATAATAAAATTCAAACAAGCTGTACTAGATCATCTACAATTTTTAAATGTATTCTTTACCCGTTTATGATATTTATGTGAGCGTTAAATTATTTTCTTTTTTTTTCGTTTAAATAATACAGATTTATAATTTTTTCCTTTTTCAAAACTTGCATAAATAATAGGAAAGAAAGTCGATAGGATTACTTATGTGCACATAAAAAAGTTTTATGTTTCTTTTCACGTTTGCAAATTTTTAACCAATAAAAGAAGAAAATAATGGTTTAATGCGAACAATGCAACAGATGCCAGAACAGTAAAAATTTTATTCGAGAAGTTTACAACAAAAATATCTCCTCATGAAAACAAAACAAAGAATTAATTAATTGTAATAAATTTTATTATAATTATGTGCATATTTACGTTATAAGAGAAAGAATTATTTTTCCTCGATTTTCTATAGATATATTACAGAAATTGAGGGAGTGAAAAAGTAAATGATGGCTAACAATCACTACAGTAAGTCCAACAGTTAGCATTAAACTAAAATGGCCCAGAAAAGATTGAAGTAGAGAAAAATGTTGTGTGATTTTCTTAAGGAGTTTTGCTATCAATTTCCGACTGGGAAGAAAATTGAAGAGATTAAACTGCTGTCTTATCCATTCGCTTTTGAAAGCCTTAAAAGAACTTTAACTAGAAAAGATCGACTAACGATTTATCTTTTAAAGAAAGGTTTAACTTTCAACAATCGTGTTTTCTTAATCATCAAATGAAGTAAAATTCCTCCAAATTACTATTGATATTGAATGGGAATTCTATAAAAATCTGTTTTGATTAATATTCCCGAATATATATATATTTTTTCTCAATCACAAGTGATAGAATTGAGATGTTACATGCGATTCTTTATTGGAAAAGTGATACTTTACCCAAAATTCATAAAAAATGCAGACGTCTATCGGAAAACTGCTGAATTCTTGATGAGTTCTATTCGTTTACTATTTGTTTTTGGTCCATCAGTGAAAATTTATATTTATGCCCGACTGATATGATTTACATCGCCAAAAAATAAGAAAAGAGAGAGAGACAGCGAGAGATTTCCTGAAGACTTTTAAAATTCAAAAGAGTTTTACGACATTAATATATATTTTTTTTCCTTTCTCCATTTAAATTTTTATAAAATTTACTTATCTGTATCTGTATCAAATGAAATGACTTATTCTCCCAGTTGAATTAAGTCACAAGGAATTGTCTAAAAACAATAAAAAGCAGTTTGACAGCAACGAATTGAACTGTTCCGGATTTACTATGCAATTGCTAAAGGAGAAAAAGATAAATTGAATGTCTAGACTGGGTATATAAAACCACATAAATGCACTTGTTATTTTGCGACTGCACAGATTTTTTTCTTTTATATTTTTATTCTATTAAAACACCTTAATTCAGATTAAGTTTGTTTGAACACGATTAAAATCCCGATAGGAAAAAGTTGAATAATTAATGATGTTTCCTGATATATTTTCGGTTAAAAAGCTATAATTAATGGTAAAAGAATTAGGCAATTTTTCAATTCTTAACTATTTTAGAGCAGTTTTTCTCTTAAAGAATTTGCAGTGCATTATATCCACGATCTATCGCTGAGATCATATGTTTACATCGCATCTCACGTTGCTTTTGTGATGCATCTTACGAGATGATTTTAAACCTTATTAATAACGCAAATTCGACTTTATGCATAAAATTTTGGTGTGAAAAATATAAATTAAAAAAAAATCTTGTATATACCGCAATTTTGCATGTTAACATTACTTTGAATATATATATATATATATATATTCCTCTACCAACAGTACGTAGAAAATAACAATATAAGTGGATTTTAAAGAAAAAAAAGTATATCCGATTCTTTTAAGATGATCATTTTTCGGTTCCTATTTTTTAAAGCTATTTTTAAATTATAGAGGAGAAAAACAATTTTCTCTCTCTGTTATAACGCTTAGAAACAATGTCTTAGTTGCGTTTAACGTTGTTATAAAACTATAACATTAAAGCCGAGTTGTTTATTGAACTTAATGTAATACGCACTAAATAAAATTACAAAAAAAAACTCTATAAAATATCTAGAATGTTTATGCAAACTATGTGTACGTTCTATAAAATATACAAAAACTCGAAAATATTTTGAAGAAAATAAATTTTTGATATCGAAAAGAAAATATACCAACTTTTAAATTTTTAAGCTACTCTCAGATGGGAAAAGAAGTTTACTATGTTATTTTTATGTCTATATTTCATCCATTAATAACTTTTTAACTAATCAGTAGATTTTAATGCAATTTAGTAGAGAAATTTTCCCAATAATGATGATTTCAATCTCCATCTTTTGATCGTATAACTCCGACCATTTAAAAATGGCGGATAGTCGAACTTCTAACACATTTTCTTAATATATCCTGCTAGTAGTTCTCAAAAATTATTTTATTTTATAAATTCTGAATTATTTAAACGAATTTTTGTGCAATTTATCAGAAAGGTCGATCTAATGAAGGATATATCAATTAACTCATTGTCTTCGACCATTTAAAAATGGCGGACGTTCAAACTTCTAAAGTTTTTCTCTTTCTCTCTAATAACTTTCGAACCATTTGATTGATTTTTATGAAATTCAGTAGAGTAGTCGTTCCATTAAAGTCGACTTAATTAACTCTGCGATTTAATCAGTTTAAAAATAGAAGACAACGTTCGGAAAACGAACGATTAAGTTCTTTCCAAAACTGCTTATTTCTATATAAAATATATAACCATATATCAGCTAAAACAATTATAAAATTCGGAATTAGATAATAACACAGTTTAATTTATCTAACAAAATTAAAAGTTGATGCATTTTTTTTTGTTTCATTTAATGCCATAAACTTCGAAAAGTCATTACGCTAAGTACGAGATAGAAAGTTAAAATTTGAAACCTCTTCTAAATATCGGTTTTAAGAGAAAGAAGACTGTTTATACATGTAAAGATGGTTTTTCGGATCAATTCTTCTTCGAAAAATAATATCTAAACGGAGCAATATTCCTAAATGAGATTCAGAAAGTTTTTTTTCCCCTTATCATCATCATCGATTCATAAATTTTAACTTTTGAGAAAATTTTCATGTATGTATGTATATATATATATATATATATAGCACTTATATTTTTTTAATATACATAATTAAAGGCGTGCTGTCGAGAAGGAATTTTATCGGTCGAAAATTTAAATTTCCTCTCACTATTAAAACTTTTTAATTATTCATAAAATTAATAACCGTTTCTGAGACTTTCTAAACATTCCTCAATAGCGATACCTATATAAAGGATTAAAAATCTTTTAATGTTTCCATTAAAAGAGGCAACAATTATTTAAAGCCGCATAATTTTCTTTTCTCTGGCAATGAAATTTAAAAAATTCCTATAGATTCTCATTAACTTTTTTTTTTTAAGCAAAAACATTTCGTAGATTAAATTCTCTTGTTTGAAGCAGATTATTAAAAAAAATACGCTATCTCCGAAATGAATAATTATCCTTTTTTAACGATTATTATGATAGATTTATTAAGAGAAAAGCGATACGAAAAAAATTTCGTAAAATTTTATCAAACATTCTCCAGAAGTTTTAATATTTAAGCCAGAAATTTTAATAATGTTTTAACATAACGTCCTTTTACCCGCTTTGTATCGCAAAATATGTTAAGTTGAGAATAAAAAATAAATAAATTTTTTCTAGTTATATTAGCGTGTTTTGCCTGTTAAAATAATTACTGAAAGGAAAAAAAATATGCAATTTTAAGTTTAGTTTACGTTGTGGAAATATAAATTAAATCGCGCCATATTCCTCGCATAGTTCGGAAATTTCATGCATATCGGGAAACGTAAGCCGTAATTCGATGTATAATAAATAATACAAGGAATGAATTTTTAATATATATATTTTTTAGGGGGAACCATACATAAAACATGAATTGAGATGGGGCATTATAATAATTGACAAGAAGCATGTGTCAAAATGTAAATATTCCGGTACCAAAACCTTGCAAGAATCTTTACTCTCGGAATTTATTGTGAAGATTTTTCCATAGTCTTAAAACAATGATTCATCGAACTAATTAATATTTCATTACAATCATTACGTAGTCATTCATTGTTAGGGTGTTGGCCGATGTTAACTGTTATGAGCAAATCGAAAATGGTCTCGCACACCATGGAGTATTTAACAATATTACGTTACCAACATTTAAGTGGGATTTTTTTCTTTTAATCTTCTAGTTGTCGTGTGACCGACTTGTTTTTTTTTAAGATAACTTTATATCTTCGCACCATTTCGCGATTAGCGAGTTCGTTTTTTGCTTCTGTAAAACAGCATGACGACGACGATGATGATGATGGTAGAGTCGCCAGAATAAAGTTTTGGTTGCAAGATCGTGTGTTGTTTGATAGAATTCGTTAATCTATGGGCATTACGTTCGATGAACACGGTAATTGTCTAAGCCAGCCATCCCTTCTATCTCGTGGGAAAGGAGATATGTTCAGGAGAGATGTAATCGTCACAGAGGAGTGACATTTGTCCAAATTCACAGCATCTACATAAGTTATGTAATTCTATATGCTCGGCCATTTATGATACTTAACGAAGCAATTGGTGGAGAACACGAAAACGCTATTAAAAAAAAACACTAAAATGAAATAAAAGTATAAATACTGTGATTTAAATTGCATTTTTTATTAATAAATTATGGCATTGATAAAATTATTATAAATACAAATATTTTAATATCTGCTATCGTCTACAAAATATTCTTAACAATACTTCAGTGTTATCTTACTTTAGATGTTAAAGAGTAATGATAAACTATGGATAATTTTAGCATCAGTATCAATATTTAATATAATAGAAATAATTAGCTCATATAATTTGCTTATTTGAAGAATAGTTAGCACATATACTTTAGTATCTCTACTTTTATACAGCATCATATATTCTTAACTACACACAATAAGAGTAAATAGCATTTTAAGCAACTATATTAATGCTCAACATCATTTATCTTAACAAATATAGCAATAATCAGCATCAATTTTTATCATATATGTCAGAATAACTAGACTCCTCACTATAATTATCTATTAATTAATATTAAAACTAATTTATTGAAAAGGATGCTGAGTATTAATAGATAATACACAGCATCTATGCTCAGAGTAACTTGCTACTATAAAGTTCTCTATTAATATTTTGCATCATTCCTGGTGACTATTCCCAAGATATTATAGTAACTACTGCACTAAAGTTCTCAATTAACAATTAGTATCATTTTTTATCTCTGTAAACATCCATGTACAATACTAACCGCTGCAGTAAAGTTCTCTATTAATTCTAAGCATCTATGATCAGAATTATTGGCATCAATTGTTTAGGAACCATATTAATAATTCAACATCGTCTATTCTTAGAATGTCTTTATACAACAGGCATTCGTATATTAAAGCAATTAATTTTATGATGTTGAAAACTTCGTTATAATAACTTTATTGTTTACCCAAAATAAATATAAAAAATTCGGTTACAAAATGAATTATTTACGTAAGTAAAAACACAAATTTCATTTAAAAATTGCAAGTTTTCCTAACATCGTAATTGCATTAAAACAAGTTTATATAATAAATCAACATAATTTTGATAAATTGCGAAAAGAGCGAAATGAAAAATAAATAAAAAAAAAATACTAGAATTATATATGAGACGTTCTCAAAATAGAAAAAAAGTTTCTAATATAAATTAAGAGGTTCTATATTTTATTCTGTAACTGTTTTATGTATTCGATTTAATTGAAATTAACCGTAGTGAAGTATGTTTTATTATCTCATTTTATTTTAATCATGTTTTAATTATAAATTGTCGGAAAGATTAGAGCTTTATATAGATAGATAGCGGAGGGTGTGACCTTAGTGAATGATAGCAGCTGCTTTGCTCGTCTGCCTATTTCTCTACGCTGTATTGTGTATTCATTGTATCAGAAAAAGTTTCTTTTTATAGTAATAATCTTAATATTTTAGTTTGCAAAAATTAATCTCTCAATGACACTATTAGATCTTAAGATAAGATTCTAGGAACTGTCGAAAGCATTAAAAATATCGTCGTTACGTTTCCTACCCCTGCGACATTAGTCACAAGTTAAACATTCCAGTTTTGTCAAGTAGGTTAAAAGGAATTTATTCGGGATTTTCGTGAGATTTTTCTATTTTAAAATGAATACAGTACATTTATTCTCGAATAAAGCGAAAAACACGTAAATAAAGCGACTACAAAAAAGAAAAAAAAAAACATTTGAAGAATGTATTTTATTCTTTAAAAAAAGGAAAAGAAACCGTCAAGAAATTGCTACTACTCCGGTTTCTATCGAGTAAATTATTATGCAATAATGCAAAAAAGAAGAAAAAATAATTTTTTTTTCTCTTCTTCTTTTCCCCTGAAAGAAAATAAGGTCTAAGTTTACAAGTTTACGAAGTAAAAATATGTTTTATGTGCGAATACATCAACCGAGTAACATGAAAGAGGAAGTTTTATTATAAAACTCTAAAAACTAGTTCCAAATAATATAACTGCATGCTATGAATATCAAATAACTTCAAGGAACTTATAATAAATAAAAACGACCTGTAAAATTTCCCAAAATAAAATATTATTAAATAAATCGGATCGTAGACTAAAGAAATAAAAACAGAAGAATATTGAACGAATATTTATTCTAACAAAATTGCCTGAATATTTTCGAAATTTCGCCAGAAAAAAATAGAAAATTTTACTTTGTGTATATAATTTTATTCTTTATTTTTTGCAACTAGACAAATAATAATAAAATTTATCATCGCCTGAAATATTTAATAAAGTTTCATTGCAAGTATTATGATCAAAGTTGAATTATTAATATATTAGAAAAGATTTGATCAATTTAAAGTTCAACATATGAGATATTCATAGCGATGATTAATTCAGACAGTATCAAAACAAATTTTTATATTTTTATACAACATAAATGCTTTTTTTTTAGTCTACTTTGTGAAAGAAAAGCTTATAAGATTACCATGCTATTGTCTATCCCCTTCTAATAACTTTTGAATTAATCAATAGATTATCATATGATGTAACCCCGATGACGTATCATTTAACCATCTAGCTTCATCCTTTTAAAAATGGCGGATATTCTGATGTCCTCTCTTAACATATCTCGACTAATTATTGTGTTTTAGCCATTGAAGATGATTTCAAAGATACGTAATCATTTAGAAATGGAGGATGTTCAAACTTTTCTCCCTAATATCTTTTGAACTGTTTGATTATTTTTTATGAAATTCATCAGCACGATCAGGCAAATCGAAATCGAATTTCACATAATGTTAATTAACTCTCAGATTCATCCGTTTCAAAATGGCGAACGTTCAAACATTTGATTTTTCCTTTTAATAACTATGGAACCACTCGATGCATTTTTATGACATTGAACATACAGATTATTCAACTGATTATGATTTTAATGACATATAAATTAATCCCATATATTTTAATAATTTCAAAATGGAAAGAATATACAGTCTTTAGGCGATTAATTTTAATGACATATAAATTAATCCCATATATTTTAATAATTTCAAAATGGAAAGAATATACAGTAAGTAGGCGATTAATTCTTTCTAGAATAATTCTAGAAAAATTTTTTGGGATGAGAAATTTATCTCTTTTAACATGTAACATAGTGTAATTTTTATAATATAATAATGATATTCATTAATGTTTGCACATTTACTATCTTAATTTTTTTAATTAATTGTATTCCAGGCGAAATTTCTGAGGTCAAAGGACTTTTCTAGATATATCCAACATTTTTTAACTTTAAAATAAAATTCTTAAATGTATTTACATTACTTTTTTTCGAGGAATACGAAGATTTGATTATACTTTCAATTTTATATTCAATTCTCTCCTATTAATCAATATTAAAAAACAAAATTCGTATAACTGTATTTATTGTTTCCAGTTCCATTAATTTCTTAATGTATAATTCTCTTTTGCTGTTAAGAACCTTAATTTCGTAACCTCTTAAATGATTTTTTTTCCTTTTAAGTACAGAATATATATATATATGTATTCGTTAATTGAATGGTAATACGATTTGCAACGAGCGATTGCTTCTTCATCAATGCCACTCTGCAGACATCACAGAAAACTCAAAAAAAAATAAAAAAATAAAAAGCATATTTTTCCTTTTATCAAAACTTAATTCCCGATTATAAGAGTTAAAGCAGAAACAACTTCAATAATCTTTAATGCAAACGAAATTGCAATAAAATCCATAAAAAGAAAAAAAAAATATTCTGTTTTCCTTCGTTACGTTAATGCGATGCAAAAAAAAAAAAAAAAAAAAAAAAAAAAAAAAAAAAAAAAAAAAAAAAAAAAAAAAAAAAAAAAAAAAAAAAAAAAAAAAAAAAAATAGAAATAAAAATTCTGATTCCATTCAAAGCTTTCGTAAAGTAAAAGATTAAACTTTTCTTCTTATTATTTCGATCTTTATGCACGTACAACAAACTGCAACAACAACAACAACGGCTAAAAAGAAAGAAAAAAAATGAATGCAAATAATGAATTCTCCTTCTTATTATTTTGTTTTGTCTGCTTTTATTTTTTTTCTATCGATTAAAGTGATTCTGCTACCAACTGTTGTGTTTTGGCAAAAAAGCATCTCTACTACACCATAGAATTTCATTGTTTCGTAGAAATTCCTACAATTCTTAGGAGATGGATTTGTTTGACCACGCCTGATCGTGCGAAACAAACATCAAAGAAGGAGCTAAGGGATTATTACCTACTTAATCATTGTGAAATTTGGTTGTTGAAAATACAAGCCAAGCAAGATGAGTGATATAATTTATTAGGTAATCGATGAAGAACTTTTTGATATATTGTACATATTTTTAGGACAAAGTGATAAGGATCGACGTTAAACAATGTCTATTATGGGTAACCATATTCTTGATACATAAACTTAAAAAAAAAAAATAAGAATGAAACTTTGAAATGCTCTTAAGATAATCCAGTAAGTTGTTTGGGATTTTCTGGTTATTGTTTAACATACAACTGTTGTGGATTCAATTTTTAAACATTTTTTTTTAATTCTTCCTCCGTGGATTCTATCGCAATATCGATTATAACGTATGAATTGGTTGCATTATCATCAACGATAGAATATTTTTTTTTTTCATTATCCTTTAGAAAATTACGGCATTTTCTGCATTACCAAATTATAAAATCAATTTAAACTCATTTTTATTCGACCTCATCAAAAATAGTTTACTGTGAATGACAGCATTCGTGTAAAATATGTTATCCTGTAGAATAAAAAAAAAGAAAGCGAAGAAGATAAAAATATATCGCGAAAAACAATTATTTAACGTCCTTTTTTTTTTCTTTTTTTTAGTTGAATAACGAGATATTCCGAATATCAATAAGAGAACAAAAATAAACCGCGCTTTAAAACGGAATAAAGAGCAATTTCTCACAATGCAATTAGTACGAAAAACGATAAAAATGATTGCAATGGTTTCCTAAATTAGTTAATTGAGATTAATTTCCTTTCCATGCTCTGTTATTTTTAATGCCATTTAATCAAATAAATGATTTTCTGTCTTTAGTGGTGCTTTTATTCGACAGATGGCAGTAATTTATACGAATATAAACGCACCTTTATTATTAATTTATTTATTTTCTTTTGTTTTTTTTTTTTTTTAATTACGCGGATCAAAATAATGCCATTAAATTTTAATTATGATAATGTTCGGAAAAGAAGAGTTTTATAATTGTAGTTTCATTCAAATTAAAGTAATTCTGAGAAAGTTATTCGAGTGACGTTCCCATCAGACACACAGACGGATACACGTACGTAATAATTTAAGCTCGGAAAATGGAAATAGTATTGATTATAAATTAAAAATATGCAAAGTGAATGGTTTGAAAAAACAGACGAGATGAGTTAAAGAAGAGGAGCCACGAATATAATTATAAAAAAAAAAATGCCAATTATTAAAACAGTAATTATTACTGAAATAATGCAGTATTGTAATAAAAAATAGAAGTTCTGTATAATTTTTTTTCGATAAGGAGTAACTTTATAACCATTTTTTATTTATAAAAAGACTATTTTAAATAATAAATAGTTTTAAAGATTAGAAAGTTTAAAATTTTGTTACGGCTGCCATCTTGTAACGGGATCACGTGGTTACTTCAGAATTAACAAATGTGTAGCATGAATATAAAGGAATGATTGCTTAAAATTTAAATACGCTTCTCTGTAATTATTAAAACAGTAATTATTACTGAAATAATGCAGTATTGTAATAAAAAATAGAAGTTTTGTATAATTTTTTTTCAATAAGGAGTAACTTTATAACCATTTTTTATTTATAATAATTATTAAAACAGTAATTATTACTGAAATAATGCAGTATTGTAATAAAAAATAGAAGTTCTGTATAATTTTTTTTCGATAAGGAGTAACTTTATAACCATTTTTTATTTATAAAAAGACTATTTTAAATAATAAATAGTTTTAAAGATTAGAAAGTTTAAAATTTTGTTACGGCTGCCATCTTGTAACGGGATCACGTGGTTACTTCAAAATTAACAAATGTGTAGCATGAATATAAAGGAATGATTGCTTAAAATTTAATTCTTGAGATATGCCATAGGAAGTCTGGCACACAAACAGACTTCAAAATAATTATAAACGATCATTTCGCTTTATAATATAGTAAAATCGATTCGAATGATTATAATAATAATAATCACGTACGATGAATAGTTTTAGAGATACGAACGTTTTAATATGTCAAACGGCAGCCATTTTGTATGGGAACGAACATCGAATCTCAAAAGTAATCGACATGTATCGATTTCTACTTACTCGATTTGCCCGCAAGACCAAACAACGGACAAATCGAGTAGGTAGATATTTACCATTGATACCAAGAATAAAATTTATGATTTTTAGCAAAAAAAAATATGCGTTTTTGACTTGCTTAGTCGCTATTTAACGTATGCTTTACGTTGGTTAAATGCGACAGTTGTAAAGTAATTGTATCGTATTTTGTTGCAATTCTGATTATTAACATCATCATAGAACTCTAGAAATTTCTGTTTCAAATAAGATAATTAATAAGAATGATTTATTTCTTGAATAGAATTGCAGAAAATATAAACCGAAACATTATCTAAAATGGAAGCGAACTTTAGATTTTGATAATAACGAAAACGAATTAACGTCGTGGAATACGAGCTTTATTCTAATGAATGAGAACAAAAGTAAATAACGTGGAAATTTGCAGATAGTATTGATGTAAGTAAGTTGCTCTGAAACAATCAAATAATTAAGAAAAATCAATTTTCCCTTTTACCATTTATGAATGCCTGTAATGAGAATATTTTAAACGTAAATTGATTAACAAATATTAAATTAAAAAGATTTTATATCGAATTTTTTTTGGTCTTATACAATGCATCATATATCTATAGTGCAACGTTTCTATTATATAGAATGTAAGGAAAAGGTAGGTACAACACGACAGCAGGTGATTTCCTCCCTATTATAAGCCATGACACTCATAATCCGGAATTTCTCTAGGGCGAAATAGCATGAATGTGTCAACTATGCTTCGTAAATTGATGTCAAACAGGGCATTGGTTAATAATAGCCTCGACTACAATTGAAAAATTGCGAATAAAGTTAGGATCACCACGCGTAACATGATCAAAGAATGCGATGTAATATAAGATTTTTCGATTGTAGTCGCGGTTTTTATTAATAGAGATCATATTTAATATCGATTTGCGTAAATTCTTTCTAAATGAAGTGGATGTAGATCTGCATACCATTGCATTTTATGCGTGTTTCTTTTGAGGGATTCTCATTTTATCCATGAGATAATGATTCCAGTAAAAAGACGAACGAAAAGTCATCTTTTTTTCATTATTTTTATGTTCTCTTAGCAATATTATATTTTAGCCAGAAGATTTATAGCAAATACACAGCTATATGAACATCGTAATACAATATTTATTGAGGAATTAAAAATTTTTTGAATAATAAAAAGCGAATTTAGAGACAAACCTCGTTAATTTTCCTTACTAATCGTATCTTCCTTTTTTTTTTGGCAGAAAGCAGATAAATCCAGAAAAATGAGATTGAAAAATGGTCGAAATTTTTAATTTTTAAGATCGTATTTCTTAATATTTATCGAAAAAAAACTAAAAAAATTAAACATTCGAGAAATTATTCTCGTATTTTCAATGATGGAAATTTACTTTTCTTAATGGAAAATAAATAAATTAATTAAATATTTCTAATATTTATTTCAATTTCGAATGTAAAATTGCTTCATAAAATATTGATCCACTGATGATATTTACGGTTTAATTTCCGAAATTTCCCATTAGAATAAAAATAAAATAAAACTATCCGAAGATTGGAAACTTTATTGGATTTTAATTTTCTAGCAATTTTCGAATGGCGAAATGAACTAAACGAATAAAACGATTGAAAAAAATAATAATTTAGTTGATTTAAAAATTTTTTGAGACATTTTTATGCGATTTTTCTATATATATATAATGTATTCATATTTTGTTAAAATTTTCATAACTGGAAGAAGGATTTATTAATTAATCTGCTTACCATGCAGAAGTGGTTTCCATTTGTGTTGATTATTATTGATTTTTAAACTGTGATATGGATTTTATGATGTTGAATTTGGTCGGAATTCTCGCCCGCAGGCCAATATCTATACAGATGAAGTCGACCAGGAGGTTTATGGACTGGAACTCTGTTTAGGACTTTACTGCAGCAAACTGGAAATTACAGCACTCGACCGAATCTATGTAAATGGAAGTACGTTATAGGGATAATATTATAAATATGAACAGTTTGAAAGATTCTGACAATGGTCTATAGAGTCCATCACTCTTTTCCCTTTACGCGACAGCGGTTGCTCTTCACTGAAATCATTCAATCTGAATAATGAGACCAAGAACTTCACTCTGCAAAAGTATTATGGGAATAGCAAGAATAAAAGTTGCTTATAGGGTTGAATTGATGAAAGAAAGGGCGAGAATGCTACTAATTGGCCAATTAATACGTCTATTCAAACACCATTTTGGATTCGAGAGACACTCAGCAAAGCTGGCTTCAGTGATGCTTACATTAATCAGTCTGCAGCATAGTAGACAGATAAGAGAAGTAACACGTACACTCTAAAAGGGAAATTATCAATTTATATGAAATTATTTCCGAATTAAACTTATATCACGAAACTAAAAGATAAACTATAATCATATTAAACTGAAAAAAATTTATTTTTGTCCATACTTACTCAGAAGGAATAAAATTTTGTTTTATTTTATTTTTTGTTAAAAGAGTAATTTCAGAGAATTTTCTGCTTCTTTAAAATATAAAAAGAGATTAAAGATTAAGTAAGTTTAGTCGAGATCGATAAATCGATCACGTGACGTTTTCAATAATCGATTTTACATCTTTTTTTTTTCAAAATTTCAAAACGATCAAATGTAAATCGTTATTACTTACGTAATAATGATGCGATTTCGATTGTTTTCAGCGCATTTGATGTTCCAGTTGTTCCCAATAATGCATCTCAATTGTATTCAAATGGGGATAATATTTACGCGAGACATGGTGTTGACAGACAGACATCCAGATAGATATGATCCTACATCAATCATTTTTAGCAGGCTCGATTCTCTAGAGAATCCCAATGACATATATGAATTTCATTCAAATCGGATGATATTTATGCCAGATATTGCCTGAACCACTGTGAACATCTTTTCTCCTCTTACATCATTAATATTAACTCCATACCGATCATTTTCGACAGACACGATTCTTAATTGGATTCGAATAACATCCCCAAATTTTATTCAAATCGGATAATATTTACGCGAGTTATCCATCGACAGACAAGCTAACAAACCTAATTTATACATCCCGTTTTATTCAATTTAAGAATAAAAAAATAATTTTTTTTTTAAAAAGTGCGATTATAATTTTGAATTTTGAATTTTCTTTTAAAAGAAAAAATCGTTAAAATGCATTCAAATAATTTAATATAATTTTTACAGTTTCATCAGAAAAAATAATTTTCTTTTTATACAGTTTAGGGATTTAAACGTAAAGGTTATAAATTATTAAATTAATTTTATTTTTATATAAGAAGATTCGGAAAAAAAAAATTTAATATATCCTATTGTCAGAACGGTTATGAAAATAATAATTTTCTTTTTTCGTTTCCTTTTTTTCTTCTTTTCTTTTTCTTTACCTAACTTTCATTGCGATAGTACATCTAAGAGAGAGAGTTTCGTTTTTCTACGATTCCATATCTATCAAAACACGTCAAAAACTTTCTATTCAATAGAAAACATACTATTCTATCTTTGGAAATATGCACTTTACCTTATTGCCGATGCAATACACTTTGTATTCAAGTAGAATATTGAGTAGTGAAGTAAGGATTCTGATTAGATGGTTTGCCTTTCGACTCTAGATGTAACCACTAGAATACAGAAAACTACAGATACGACTTTGCTATATGCAGCAGCTGGAACAACGACCAGCAACAAATTGTTTTTTACTAAACAATCATCAGGTAAATATGATTGTAACTTCTACTACATTATTTATAAAGAAACCAAGGTATAATATATTTGCATTACAGCCATAAACATTTTTCACTCGATCGATAACTTATTAGCATAAAGTTTTAATTATTAATAACATTAATTTTTGAAGAAATTTTTAGATTAAACGGCGATAAATTACGAATATTAATATATATCATAAATTATAAAATAAAAAAAAATATATATATGATTTGCGTTATAGGTGAGGCGACAATTCTACTCGCTTCTTAACAATATATAAAAGCGATAAAAGGAGAATACAAAATTCTGCGAATTCGATATTTTAATATTAAAATATAACGTTATTTGTTCAAAAAATTTTTATGTATAAAAGTTGAATTTTTATTGTTTAAAAATAAAAAAAATAAATTATTGCTAAGCGAGAGAAGCGCGACAGTTTATGAAAGTTGAAAATGCATTAAATGGAGTTATTTCTCGAAATTTATTCTACAAATGATCTTTTTTATTGCTTACTTTACGAGTTTATCAATAGAAACGACGGGGAATCGTGCATATATATACGATAACTTATTAGCATAAAGTTTTAATTATTAATAACATTAATTTTTGAAGAAATTTTTACATTAAACGGCGATAAATTGCGAATATTAATATATATATCATAAATTATAAAATAAAAAAAAAAAAAATATATGATTTGCGTTATAGGTGAGGCGACAATTCTACTCGCTTCTTAACAATATATAAAAGCGATAAAAGGAGAATACAAAATTCTGCGAATTCGATATTTTAATATTAAAATATAACGTTATTTGTTCAAAAAATTTTTATGTATAAAAGTTGAATTTTTATTGTTTAAAAATAAAAAAAATAAATTATTGCTAAGCGAGAGAAGCGCGACAGTTTATGAAAGTTGAAAATGCATTAAATGGAGTTATTTCTCGAAATTTATTCTACAAATGATCTTTTTTATTGCTTACTTTACGAGTTTATCAATAGAAACGACGGGGAATCGTGCATATATATATATATATATATATATAAATATACTCGTGTGAAAAATATTTACTTAAAATAATATATATATTTATACAACCGATATTTATCTTGTTTTCGAGTATACAAGACGTGCGATTATTAATATTTTTCCGTATTTCACGAAGTGGAAGAGAAAGAAAAATTCGCAAGTTTGAATGGGTTATCAATCTGTTAATCCAGACTAAGAGAATCAGTGTAAAAAAAAAATAAAAAATACGAGTGAAGATTTCGAAAATATCTCTCTCTCTTTCTAGTTAAGAGCGCGATTCGAGTGCTTTCTGCTACAATTAATTCAAAGTTGGCAATCTCTACGTTAGAACAACATTTTGCACTTTTCTTCTAATCTCGTTCAACCTCTTAGATACTGCAGGCCATACGTTTGACATTCTCGTCATGTTCTGCTTTAAGCGACATCTATAATCTCCATTCGACTCGTTCATCTCCTGTACGAGATTAATATTTCCTGTTATTCTATGCAGCTGCCTCGACTTTATAGGTTTATACGTTGACGTGATAACATGCATCTACTTCAAAAACTTTTCTGTTACACTCATTAAAAAAAAGATATATTAAAACCTACACTTTACGTTTTTAAAAATAATAATAATTTAAATAATTAAATTACTCTGTCAATAAATAAATAAGAATTGTTAATATACCATAATTTAAATTACACTCTTATTAGTTAATTAAAAAAAAAAGTAAGATGATTAAACGTTCTTTTGCATATTTGTTTATACAAGAGAATCCTTTCAGAACAATGAGAGAATGAGTTTAGTCGAGTAAATAATTAGAATAAATCTATTTAATCGAATTGTTTTTGTTGTAAAAATTTTGTTAGAAAACTTTCCTTCTTTACTTTTTATTTTCGTTACAAATTTCAACTCGGTAAAAGTAAATAATTATTTAAAGAGGTGTTGTTTGCTTTTACTCTTGTTTTATTTCCCTTAATAATAATAATAATAATAATAATAAAGATAAAAAAAATCGTGTTGATAATTACAAAAATTTTATCACCGAATTTTTTTTTCTTCTTTAAAATTAAGAAAAGCATCGAATTGCTAAAAAGAAAAAAAAAAGCTAAATATAATGAAATTGGACACGCAGATTAAATATTTGAAATATTAAAGATTATTTCTTGAAAAATGTCTGACTGAATTGGGATTATAAGATAGAAAGTAATTTTCTTCTGATTAAATACATACAAAAGCTGCTTATTTAATTTTCAGATATTCTCCGCTGCTCGTTTAACTGCGTATGATTAATATTTGGAATGCAGTAATATAATATTTATGATGAAAAGAAAAAAGAAAGGGGGAAAAAAACAACGAAGTAAAAATTAACGATGAAGTTCCTTCAGTTCGCTACAAACAACTGCGAGTTTTCCATGAAAAATGTGGATTTTGTTTTATTTTTGTTTTTTATTTCCTGATGATTGAGGACATGACCATTGCAAGAAACTCTTTACGCATGTTGAAAATATTTTTGAGAAGTAAAAAAAAAAAATAACTGTTAAAAATAAAAAATGTGAACGTAGTTATTCAGGAGGAGAGAGATCCTAACTCGCAGAATTTTAAGAATGTTTTCTCTAGAAATTTTTATTCTTTTTCTATAATAATTTGCAAAACAAAGTATCATAATTTTGTGAATAAACATTCCTGCAAATTTTGTTGTTCTATAAAAGTCCGTCACGAATGGGAGCAAGTGTTTGAGAGATATCTGCGAGGAACATTTCTATGTATTCATATTTTAAAGAATGTTTATATACAAGTAGCAATTGGAAAACGTTAATGCAATCAAGAAATGATTTAGAAAGCTTGGTTATTTGTTTTTGATGGTAAAGATAATCCCACGGCACAAGTCGGAACATAAATTTTTCTTCTCCTTCTAAAGACTGTTGTTCTATTTATATAAAAGAACTGCAGGTGTCCATAAGACACTCGCTAGTCATCTACACTCTCCGTGAAGTTTTTGTTCCTAGATTTATGTTAAGGAAACACTCTAAGGGATATTCCGCAGCACCACGGGACATCGTGAAACTTTTGCAACAATCCCAGCTGCGTTCGTCTCTGCAGTCTTCAATTGCCATTTAGTCTAGTGCGTAAGTAAGGCAACTGTCACTCCCACCTGCCGTGGTGACAGCGAAGTCTTTCCAGATATTTCTTCCATTGGGGGTAGTAAGGGGAAGGAAGCGATTAGTGGGAGGGTCTACTTGAATAATGGGGCAACCCATTATATTCTCTCTTCTTTCTCTTGTCAGCTATTACTTGTCAGAGTAAGGGGACGGATTTCCATTCTTCTGCATCAAGCGCTAGTGAAATATGATATAATGATAATAATAACTGGGGGAGTAAATGAGGGAACAGAAAATCCCTCGACGATGGTGTCTAAAGATATATTTCATTTTCTTCCTATCTTTCTCTGGAGCATGGACCATCACAGGTGATTAGGTTTGCCTCTCCGACTGGATTTTGTTGATCGAACATCTTTTAAGGTTAACTCCATCTTACATTCTTGTTTGCTCTCGATCAAAAATTATTAAAATTCTTATAAAACAATCTTTTAGCTGTTATATATCATTTTTCATCGTAAAGCCTACTGTTTACAATTAAAATTAACTTTTTTCTTATAATTCTAGTGACTTTAGCGGATAAAAATGTGATAAATAATTTTTATAATTTCTAAAAATGCATCGAACTAGAAATTTTTTTTAAAATAGGATTTAACTTATGACTCAGAGTAATTATCATCTAAAATTATAATTGTAAACATTATAAATGCATCAGGAAACGTGTGAAGTGTTAAAAGTTTTAATCAAATAATTTAAAATGGAGAAAAGGACTATATATTCTCAAAACAATAGCAAGAATAGAAATAATCAACTATATATTTAAGCAAAAGTAGAATCCAACAGATAAAAGTCTGGCTGAGAATAAGATACATATTCCATATATAAAAAGCTTTTCTGTGTTTTCTGACGCAATGAATCTCCCTGTTAGTAAATGAAGCACACCAATAGTCTTTTATGCTCAGTTTTCCATTGTTCGTAAGAGACTTCTCGGTATTGTGGCCAATCGATCTCGTAAACTATCTGAAATCTATGGCCACAAGAGAATCATCTTCCTTTGATAGAACCATCAGTGGAAAGATGAAAAATATTGATCAAATCTTTGTTCACTTACAAAGACAAAAATATCTAAGGGGTGGAATTTAAAATTCACCAGCAATCGATGTAAAGATGAGAAAGAGAGACTCATAAATAAAGATGCCGAAAAATTATTCAAATTTTCTCATGTTTCTAATTGCAATCTTTCATCATATCGTTTCTTATTAAATATTATAAATTTATTTTTATCTCGTTTCTTAATTTTAATGCCGTTTTAAACATATTCGGTCGAATAGTAATGAATATTATGTTTATTAATCGCTATTACTGCGATAACGACTTTTATTGCGCTCTATCAATCAGCATTGTTTGGAAAAGCATTAAAATTATCACAATAATTTTTTTCTTAAAATTAGTAAGGTAAATAAGGCAGAGACTAGGAAGAAGAAGAAGAAAAATAAATTTATGATAGATCATAACTATTTTTTAAAGCAAGACATATTAATAATAGGCTCAGATCCATAAGTAATCCCAAAATTGCTGCGTTGTTTTTGGCTTCTTTTAGCCAACTAAATCACGTGACGACAGCAACCCACATTAGCAACGTAATCCCAAGTGAAATATATCACATGAACATTACAGCATCACTATAAAGTCTGCAAGCTCATTCTGCAATAAGTATATAACTTATGCAATACCGTTACAAAGATTAACAAAAAAAAGGGAGAAATGATTAGCAGATGTACTTAATTAAATAATAATACTACTACTAATAATAATAAATCTGATATTATCGCTTCATAAAATGAGAAAAACTGTAATTGGTTATAAGAATATAAATACAACTTTTATAATCATTTGATGGAGAATTGTAATAAAAAAACAGAGATTTCTATCAGAGTGTTATACCTTTATAGATGACTGGGGATCCATAAAATTTGCTTCTTTCAAACATTCCTACTTCAATTATATTAGGTTAGCGTGATCTTTGTGCACAATTGATAGTTAGGGAATTCTCGCATGTTTTTATGAGTTTCTTTGAACTTTCTTACCAATCTTATATTTAGTTAGGAAATGAGGATTATAAGAAATTTCCGAATTCTTATTTTTAAGTGTAGAAGTTTTCTTTAGATGAACTGTTCATTAGCATTAATTTTCCTTTCCGTTAATGATTATTAAAAGAAAAATATTCATCGAAAATATCTTTTCATTCTTACATTTTTTAAATTGCAATTAACGATTTGCACCAATCTAAAAATAGCATTGCAATGACTTTTTAAAAGTATCAAAAAATCGCGCATTAATTAATTTTTTTTTTTTTCAATCGAAATTTACCTATAATTAGCTTTATACGTTATTAACAAATTTATACTTTAAAAAAATTAATTGACTTAGTTACAATTAATATACAGTATAAAATTAATGGCGAATTTTTATCCATTTATACCATTTATACATTTTTTCCTAGTTATTTATATGCCTTTAAAAAAGACATAGTATATATAGTAAGTTCAAAAATAAGAATAAGTAAAGTATTAACATAATACGCAACAAGTTTAAATCTGTATGTTTGTTACGTCAGAAGTTATTGTTGCGTAAAATGATCAGTAATAAAGTTTTATCCTTCAAAAATGTGTATAAAATAGAGGGTGCGTCTTATGCGCCGGCAAATACGGTATATGCAATTTTAATTAATTAATAATAGATGAAATGTTCGATGTTTGCGAAAATAACTGTGGACTGATATCTGCGATGCGGAAAAGTTCTGTACAGATGTTCAGCTGATCTACTATTCCACTGATGTGCCCATAAATAAGGTGCATATCTGCCAATTCTGCATAAAAATTGAGATTTATCAAACACCCAAAAAGATTGTAGTAAGCAATACACCAATACTAAATCAGGAAGAGCTAGCAATTTAGCGTTCGAAAATGATTATACAGATATCCCTCCTATAATACGGTTTTTACTTAACATATTTAGTAAATTACATTTACTCTCCAACACAAAATATTTTCATTAATTTTTGTAAATCCACACTAGTCTCGACGGATATCTGCGATGCGGCTACACACAAATTGCAATCATTGGGAAATATTTTGCTAAAATTTAGTTATAAATGCAATTTCGCTAGTTTGCCTTGATATGCAATCTATTATGAACTCACCCGAATGATATCCTCAGCTTCTTCACTGCGTTTTAATAAAACAGTTTGTTCAGTGGCTAACTCACCCGAATGATATCCTCAGCTTCTTCACTGCGTTTTAATAAAACAGTTTGTTCAGCGGCTTTTATCTTTTTTATCTTTTCGGTTCTATCGCTTCTTACAAGTTAGTTGCCCTGTTAAACTTCCATATTATTGAAAATGTTTGATGATATAATGTCTTTTTAAATTGTACTCTTTTAAAACCGCGACGGTTTCATTACATATCAGATAAATTGGCTTCTCCTTATAAATAACAAACAAATATTCTTGGGTCCACTTCTGGAAAGTACGACGTTCTTGATCAATCTTTCTGTACTTACTACCTGAATGTCCGGACATATTTTAGAACCAGAAATTTTTTCAAATTTTTCAAAACAATCAAAACTTACTTATCCAACTTCTGTACTTCCCAACTGATCTTAACGCAAATTGGTGGGAATCACAGCTGCTTCTCCTCATATAGCGGGTGGCCTAAGCATCTCGAATATTCCAGAATTTACTGGCACAGTCTAATCTAGGCGGTCGCCATATCGGCGCGATGCGATGGGCCGTATTAATATGCAACAGAGAAATTTAGTGACGGGCCGAACAAATCTTGCTCGAGGGCCGCGGGGCCGGGGGATGCCCACCCCTACCATAAACAATGCCTTCAGAGAAGAAACAATGATCAAATAACAAACAACTTGCAAGATCCAGGTCTGGAGATCTGAGGAAAAACAATATTGTAAAAAATCCTGTCAATAAGGTCTACTTGACAATACCAATGGAAGAGAGGAGATGCAAGTTGACCAAATAAGGTCAGAAATGAGTTCAAACCTGTCTCTCTACTGATGTGATTGGGTAGACCAAAAACAAAAATATAAAGGGACAGCCGAACACACACGCCTCTCGCTGATCACTCTTCATCACTATTATTTTTTTGTCAAGGAAAACTTTTTTATTTATAAATTTTTTTTGGGTATATGTTAAGGAACGATTGTTTTCTAGCGGATTTTTTTTATCAACAGATGACGTCACACTTCATTCTAGAAGAATACTATGTGGCGGGGCGAAACAACCCTTCCAAAGGCTGCCCATCCTGCGGAGGGGTCAGCCGGATTGTGGAGGACGGGCATCGACGGGCCGAGTCCGGCCCATGATAAATATTTTCAAGGGGTGGGACCCGAGATTCGAACCCGCGTCCTCCAGAGTGGAAAGCCGAAGCGATTCCACGCGGCTAATCCGGCCGACTCATCACTATTATTATTTCATTTTTGATCCATCTAGAATTAAAGGAAAAAAATAAATAAAAGAAGAAATTCTCTTAAGGTATGTTTATGGGTCAGATGCAAAATCGCCTCTTTTTTATAGGAATTTTATTTTATTGGGCATCGACGGGCCGGGCCCGGACCTCATGATAAATATTTTCAAGGGGTGGGATCCGAGAAACTGGCAACCCGGATCCTCCACAGTGGAAAGCCGAAGCGTTTCCACGTGGCCAATCCGGCCGATTTTTCTAGCGGATTGTAGCGGATTAGATTACAGATTTTGTAAAAAGAGCAGAAGATACACAAACTTTAAATGCATAAAAAAGTTCAGGAAATGAAGTTTATATTGTTAAAGAAGAAAACGTTCTCGTTTTAACGAAACAGTGATAAGATATAATTATTAAATGAATGTTATATTGGCTGTATACTTTTTCTTTCCTTTTGCTTTACGTGTTTTTTTTAGTCTTACTAGTTTTGCTTCTTTCATTTTATATTCTGTAATTGGGGTAGAATAATGGATTTCTGAAAAAACGTTTATAATTTTGATATATTCCAGGATTCATTATAATTATTCCCATTTGTTTTTAGTTTGATTAGTGCGGTTTTGATATCAGTGTATTGCGAGGATTTATTAACCGCACTAATCAAGGAATTCCTGTATCAGAATTCAAAACGTGTTTTCGAAATTAAATTTTGTATTCTAGTTTGTAAGACTTAAATTTTGGAGAAAAAAAATCTCTTTGCAGCTTAATATTTTCCTCGCTCTAGAAAATTTTATCTTTATAATATTAATATATTTTGTGGGGGAGGGGCGGCATATTTGGCATAGCGTAGCGTAGGTTTCTGCCGCCCCACTGTTGAAATATTTACTTTTTGCATTATAAAACCATAAAAAATAGAATGTGAAATACTTTTATTAATGTTTTAATAAAAATTCCAGTAGAGTTGCTTTTAAAGATACATAATGAGATACTTATATTCATTCTCATTCTTCACTTTACTGAGAATAAAATTATTTAAAATCACGGTGAATTTCAGTGAAAAATTTATAAAATTTTGCTATTGAATAAGCATCATTTTTTTATTAATTACCTGCAATTTTATAAAACAATCTAGAATCTAAGCAGAATAAAGATTAAAAATTATTATTCCTGAAACTATATTGGAAAGATGAATTAGAAACTCTCCTTTTTGTATTGGCTCCAGGTCTCATATAACAAGGTTTCACACAACACGGCATTTTTTAGGAACCTGTCTACCGTGTTATAGGAGGATACCTGTATTTGAAATAATTTATACGTTGTAAACGTTGTAAAACAATTACGTTTCATTTAAATAATCGGTCGTTAATTTAATAAACAATTTGTTCTGGAAGCTCTAAATTTTTTAGGATAGTTTTTAAGTAGCTAAAATTTACAGATGAATTTAAAAATACAAATAAACATATTTTTAAAATAGTTTCTGACAACCGAAAATAACGTCACAAAACTTTGACGCGTAATATCTTTTAAACGGAGCATCGAATCAAAAACGCGACTAGACTTTTTTACTCAGAATTTTTTCTACATGTCTGTAAATTTTGATACAATCTTTTTGAATCATCCTGTATATATTTACAACCTATAAATGGTATTTTGCATGTGTTTTCAATTAACCGGCCATTCGTTTATCCGGTCCGATATAGCCGATCACATAGAGGCTGCTTAGCAGGAAGTCTACTATATATGCTTTATTACTGGCCTTGTTCATTTTAAGTATTAATAATTCAATCAATCCAGATTTTTGCATTGAATAATAACATGGATGTGACAGCCAATTGAGAATTTCTGTTTGCAGTAAGTACTTTGAGATGATGGTGTGTTCTCCTCAACAGAATGAGAGGATGCATTATTCATTATAATATATGAATTTGCAGGTAAATTAAGTATTTAATTTTTTATTTATCCATTTCTAGAAATTTACGAAATCCATTTGACTATGATAAGCTTCAGTTGTTGATAGCTGGATATAAATGGCATACTCCTGAAATAAATCGCTTTTCTCCATCTTCATGAATCAATATTAAACGTTTTCTTGAATTTAAATGAATTAAAATGTCATTTATTTCTGCAACTTGCCAGTATCTGCTAAATGTGATATTGCTATCAATCATGTTTCGTCCATATAAATAATGGAAGCGTTCCTGGTCTCAGTACTGCCTTGTCTGATCAAATTTGTTTCATTTTTTTAAATATTTCTCTTTCCAGTATGCTATATTTTGTCTTTCCATCGTATATTTTTTTGCTGGTACATTTCTTCCAACGGTAACCCGTGAAATCAATAACTTTTTGAGAGATTCCCATTGCCACTTAAAATGAATTTTTTCTTGAAATAATGGCAATAATTTGTTTATAGTTGGAACTTTTTCTGTTCTATATATATAAAATTCTTGGATAATTCTTCGAATTACACGTCTGTTGAAATCATCAATAATAATATTGCCTTTTTCATTTTTCCAAGTGGTGATAATTTCTGTCCATTATTATCCTTTTCTTTTCGAATTTTAGAAATCATCCCGGTAGATAAAACAAGTTGCTGCCGCAGTTCTTTTTGTAACATTTTGAATTGGTTAGGTAAACTTTCAAAAATCTTCAGGGTCAAAATAATTTTTATAAATTTAAAATTTTTAAGTTATCAAAAAATTTGAAGAATAATATATAATGCATTATGATACTGTCTTTCCAATTTTTATCAATATTTTTTTTAAATTCATATTCGATTTTTTATGCTCTGACAGAACATTTTTCATTCTAATTGAAATATGGCACAAAAACGAATAAATTTATATTTAACATAATGTGAGGCCCGCACGACCCGCAGGCCCGAGGACGATGTTGACAGGCGTTGGCCTAAAGAGTGGTGAGCGGCGCGCATAAGGACGAGTAATGAGGTTCGGCAGTAGAACAGAGACGACGTTCAACATGAACAACTTCCTTTATTAGAGAGAGATCTTTAACATTTTGTTAACAAAGAGAAGTACCTGTACAAATTTCCGCAGTAGTTTAAGGTGATCTCGTCTAGATGAAACACTGACACTGACAGTCTTTAGTTCCAAATATTACAAAGTCTTTAGTCCTTAACACCTGTTGATTAACTGAAGTTATCAATATTCAAGAAGTCGAGGAAAGTCGTCGCTGCTGTATCGTCCTTCTCGCAATTCGAGAGAGGAGATCGGTGCAGATTTGGAGACGCTTCCGGTCGGAGACAGAGCTTGTACCTTATCGGATGTTCCGAGATGCTCGCACGTATGACAGAAAGGTGGCTTGGACGGGAGGAGATCGGTGCAGAATTGGAGACGCTTCCGGTCGGAGTCAGTTGTACCTTGTCGGGTATTCCGAGATGTTCGCAAGAGAAAAACTGTAGAGTCGATAGTTTCAGACACCAGCGGCCAGCGGGTAGATCTGACGAAATAGGACAAGAGTAGTCAGAGAATCAAACGTAACAGTGGACCAAGCGCCGATCGAAGGCGGCGCGGGCTCTTAAATACCCGTGACCTTCCTGACCCCTATTCCCGGGCTGAGAACAAAGTTGATTATTTCTCGAACATTCGTCGAAACAGGTGTCCGATTCGCGACTATCTGGCAGACATTTGGTATAAACATTATTCTTCGATTTATTATTATGATGGACGAAGTTCGCGAGCTCCAACTGTCGTCGTATTTCTTTTCGTTTGTTTTAATAAAACGTCTCTTCTTTCCTTGGAATTTTCCCGACTCTGTCTCCGTTCGGGGGGCAATTTGTGACCCTTACAATAATTCAAAATACCACTTGTGGAAGCTAGCTATTTCACCGTCTTTTAATCTTTTTGGGATCGTAATTTAAGATACGTATTTAAATTATCCAGTCTAGTTTGTTGTTCTATTGCTGAATTTGCAAGGTATGAAGTAGGGATGATGTCATAGCTTCACAAGCATAACGCAACGATCTACTGTAAATACAGTAAAACCTCGATTTTACGGACTATAGCGGGCAAGACTAGTCCGTAAAATTGGAAGGTCCGATTTTACGTACTATAGGGGGCAAGACTAGTCCGTAAAATCGGAAAGTCCGTATCGAAGTAACATTTTTTTATAAACATTAATTAGCATTTTCAACATCCGTAAAATCGAAGTAACATTTTTTTATAATTAGCATTTTCAACATAGCTGTATAATTAAATGTGACTTATGCCAAAGTGTATTAATTTATATAGAGTATTTTAAACAAAATTTGCCTAAAAACTGTATTATTTTACATAGAGTATTTTAAATTAATTAAATTACCTGTCATGTATATTAAATTTAGGTAAGTTGTTAAAATAAAAATGACGCATTATTCAATAAATGAGTGTTTTATTTTACACATGCATCAGTGCGGATAAAAAAATGATGCATTATGCAATAAATGAATGCTTTATTTTTCAAATGCTGAATGTAGCTGTTAGACAGTTTATGCAAATATTGTATTATTATTATTTATTTTATTTTTTAGCTTTATTTTACACGCACCAGTGCAGATAAGAAACGCTGGATGTAGCTATACTATGGACAGTTTATGCAAATATTGTATTAATATTATTTATTTTATTTTTTGGAATGGTGTTTATGCAAATATTGTATTAATATTATTTATTTTATTTTTTGGGATGGTGTCCATTGTAATATTAATTATTTTATTTTTTGGGATGGTGTCCGTAAAATCCGAAGTCCATAAAATCAAGGTTTAACTGTATATGGATAGACTACTTAATACTAGCCACTGAAGTGGTGGGGTTACGTGATATAATAGTGCATATTGCTGATATTGAATACACCCTTTTTATTAATTACTTGGATCTGGTCATCATATTTATTAACATAAATGGGATTCGTCTGGCCACAAAAACAAAGTCAATTTGCTATATCGTCGATTTTATGATGTTGCTGGTGGGGTAAACCAATGTAGTGGGACGGCTTCAATCGTTGCTGATATTGAGCAGTCTATCCATATATTTAAATCATTGGCATGACATTAACACGATGTAACAGTGAATGACGTCACAAACGTCATCATGTGTAGCATCATTATGACGTAACAATTACTGACATCGAAAAATAATTATAATTAAAAATTTAATTATTAAGACATATTATTAAGAGTATTATTTTTTCATCAGATAAACATAATTTTCTTTTGAAATTAAAATAAAACCACTATAGTGAAGCAATCGAGCACGTGATCCATTTTAAAACGTATAGAGCAGGAATGGGCAAAAACGGGCCCGCGAAGGCATCTTGTACGGCCTGCCGCATAAACTAAAACACATTACAGTTTCAAGACCCACATTCGTAAAATTCTAGTCGAAAAGAAAAAATAAAATAATGGATACTCTGTAGTGTACGTGTACACTAGAAGATCACTCCAAATTTTGATGATGTAATTAACTATGAGCATAACAAATTTCATCCTTCATATTAAGTTGTAAATTTGTTTTTACAAAAATAATTATGTAGGTAGCTCACATTAAGTTGTAAATTTGTTTTTACAAAATTAATTACGTAGATACTTAATATTTTGTAACATTCCGATGTAATAATTTGTTAGCAATCAATCAGTTTAATAAAATACTTATGCTTTTAAAGAAAATTGTCTGAATTTATTAATTTGTATGACGAATTATTTTATAATGTTTCTAATGAAAAAAATAGTTTCTACGGATGCTTTTGAACTCTGCATATAAACAAAAACTAAGAAAATAACACAAGTGTATTTTTAAAATAATATTGATACACGAAAATATTCGTTGTTTAAGTATCACAAAAGTGGCTACACACGTTACTGAGATTGACAAGAACATATGCAGATAAATTGGCGCACCATTATTCTTGTTCCGTGTGATGGTGAGAGGAATGTGCTTATGCAAGAATCAATCTTGTTTGAACGTGAATAGTCATTTTAACTCAAAGTAATGTTTATTAATTATTAATGATTACCTAATGTTATCATTACTAATCTCATTACATTAATTAATAATTATATAATTACAGAGCCTTAAGGTTAAATTCTCCCTTAAGGTACTTTTCAGTTTTTTACAGCCCCTTCATCCTGAAGATTGTATATCCGGCCCGCGGCAGAAATTAATTGCTCACCCTTTATAGAGCGTCAAAATCTGACAAAATCGGTTATAATTATAAAGCAACACGTGCTCTTCAAATTAATTCCAGTTTACCAATAACATTTTAGAAAAATAATTTTCATTTAATTACAAAAATCATCAATCTATTTTAATCTGGCCAGCCATTCATTAGAAAATTATCTATGTGGCCCTTTCCAAAAACGTTTGGGAACTCCTGTTGTAGCGTTAAAAAAATCACTTCAATGAATCAGGAAACTCTCAGGATGATAACGACAATGCAACACTGAATTGAAATTATATTAAAGATTTTTTCTTGTATAAACAAAACTGTAAGAACTTTTTATATATTTTAGTAATAATTTTTATTGCTTATTAATTTTTTTCTTTCGCCAGCTGCTTCTATTTCTTTGCCTCATATTTTTTGTTTGCAATATGATTATAATACATAACTTCTATTTAATAGAATTTTTAAATACTATCTATATCATAACACGTTATATCCTTGTGAGACACTACAATTCGGAAAATCTCATACTCATAACCTAATTAATGAGAGAATGGGGAGCATTCAGAAAAAAAGAACGCACTCACATTCCATTGATCAAACGATGAGATATATCTCTATAATATACCAAATTCTCTATATTCATCGTATTCTTCATAATTTGCGACTTTTATTTAGCCTTTAAAACCAATTCATCAGATAACTATTTTTCTCTAAACTTTCCACTCTCCTACACTTACTATGCACATGTCCATCATATAGTCGTTTCATTAGTCATTCTTGGTTCATCTGCTTAACATGGTCAAATCACTTCGAGCCGATTTATACTATATCAATCACATTCCTCCATTCATTTCAACTGCTTTGTATTCCAAAGAATAAAGTGCTAATCAAAGCAAATTACTTCATCTATACTTTTCAAGTTATTCATAAGAAATGAAATTAGATATTTTTACTGTTTTTCATGCTACATCCAGATTTCATTCTCATTCTTCAGTATAATTAATCTCATGCACAACCATTCTAGTAACCTTCTACAGATTATTATTTCCCAAGTGCATCTGCGCAGTGGCGTAGCTGAAAACCGAGAGGCCCCTTGCAAAATTGTCGATAGGGGCCCCCTTTTTAATTTATCGATATAATTTATTTCAAATCTGCTATGTAAACTGAACACTGGGTGTCAACGTTTATTTATAAGGATGTCGACGTAAAAAAGTCTAACGCAAACTAATTTATTAATAAGGTTAATACGTGAAACTTTATACAGGTGAAAGTGATTTATTAGAAATGCTTAACAACTCCGGCGTTTTCGGTAGCATATTATATATGTTACAGGTAACCCGAATTCAGGAAATACTAGAATTTCCTAATCAAAATGAGAACGTCTTAACAGTGGTCGAACGTTCTAGTATTCCTAGGCCAAATACGAAATGCCAAACATTTCTTATTCAAAGTCCGGAATTTCTAGTTTTTCATAATTGAAACCCAACGTAGCAAACAGTTAAAAGAAAAGTGTTTATTTCTCATGTATTCTTCTCAGAGTTCGATATTTGCCAGCAGATATTTCTTTTTTTAGAGAATATCAGCCAGGATAAACAAATCTCATTAAGGAAGGCTGTAATCTGCGCCAATGGAAGTACATAGAGCTAAATCCGCTTTAAATGCAGGAAGCATTGTGTATCTAAATTACGTCTGTGCAAAAAAGAATAACATTTTATGTAATTCTAAATGCCACAAAAGCCTACCTGGCAAAAATAAATTAAAGGTACCTAGTTGTGTTTTTCAACTTTAAAAATTTTTTACTTTGTATTTTTTGTTGAACTTCGACTAATAATAATGTTAAAATATTTGTCTATAAAAAATAAAAAATTGGCAATTATACAAAAATAAAAAAATAACTACGAACCTGTTATTTATTTTGCAAGATAGGCTTTTGTGGCATTTAGAATTACGCAAAATGTTATTCTTTTTATACAAACATAATTCAGATACAAAATGCTTCGTGCATTTAATGCGGATTTAGCCCTATGTACGTACTTCCACTGGCACAGATTGCAGCCTTCCTCAATGAGATTTGTCTATTCTTGTGAATATTCTCTAAAGAAAGAAAATTCTGCTGGTAAATATCGAAAACTGAGCGGGAATACATGAGATATGAAGACTTTTGTTTTAACTGTTCGCCACTTCGGGTTTTGACTAGGAAAAACTAGAAATTCCGGACTTTGAATGAAAAATGTTCGGCCCAGGAAATACTAGAACGTCCGACAAGCGTTGGGACATTCTCGTTTTGACTAGGAAATTTAGTATTTCCTGAATTCGGATTGTCCTGTAACATATATACAAATTGTAAAAACGTTTAAACAGATCTACATTGATTTAAATGAAAGTAATTTTATTTGGATAAATTAAATAATAATTAAATATATCAGAAAATATTTAAGTTTACACGCTGTTACGAAATTGTTCCGAACGTTTTGATATTTTTATTTGCAAATTCTTCTATGAGTAGATTGATATTTTTTTTTTACTCTGTCTCATTCTATGGATAACATAGCTAAACCTGCTCATTGCACTTGCGTCATTAAACACATGATTACATTCTAACAAATGATACGCATAATTTGATTTAGTATACTTTTCTATGTATAAGATTTTAAACTTGTGTCGTATAGATGTATACAGCTTAGTTTGTGGTAGTTTGCCACTTTCGAGAGAACTGTATTAGACAATACTGTAGCGCTTTAATCAAATAATCGCTGCATCCGGAAACATAAAAAAATGTATGTAAAAACAATACATAAATTGTAAATTAGCGCTAAGTTTTAGAGTTCCAGCTGACGAACGCCGACGGCTTGCGTTAAATAGATTTAACGTTTCGCGTTAAAATCGAGGTTATTGGGGATTATTGTTTTGGTTTTAGAGGTATTTTCTTCAGGGTGAGTTGGGGCCCCACGAAGCTCGGGACCCCCGCATCACGGGATCTGATGACAGACAGCTACGCCACTGCATCTGTGACTTCAATCCATCATTCTTTCTATGCTCTTTCTTACGCTATCAAAGCCGTCTTCTTTAATATCCAATCACACAAACTCATTTATATACTTCATATTCACACTTCATGAGCTATTCATTTTCGCTGAATTCATTTTCATATGCTGCTGTGAAAACATTCAATTGTGTAATAAGCATCTCAGATTTTATCATCAGTTATTAAGAGTCGATTCACACATGTCAGTGACGTCTCCGCTCAGTTCCGACAACTTTCGTCAGTGTCAGTGACCTAAATTATCGTTCCTTTATTTTCCGTTGTTGATGTTCACACAACACCGGCACAGAGCCGTACTTTTGCACTCACAAGTCAGTGTCAGTGCAGTGTCCATACCATATGTCCACTCAAGCAGTGCTGGATTTAACCTATAAGCAAAGTAAGCACGTGCTTAGGGCATCAAGGGAAGGGGCACCACAGAAAGTTTTCATATCCGAATTTATCATTTAAATTATTAAATTAAATTTATAGCCATTTTCAAAATTTAATGAAAAATGAATAAGCTTTGTTTATAAAGTGTTCTCTCTTGTGTCATCATGTTTAGCCCACAAAATAAAGTACACTGTGTCGCAGATTGGAAGCTATATAAATTTTGAACAAGTCTTAGATGCGTTTGAAACAGTACAAGTGGCAGGTACTAACTCAGTGGTTCTCGACCTTTTTTCCCCCCAGGCCGCATACATTTGGTTGCTACATTAAGCGGGCCGCAACATGCTGTATCAGCAGTTGGTAACTGGTGTCACCTGAAAAAAGTCTCACTTCTAAAAAATTGCTTACAAAAAACTCGACTTCTCAATTCGTGAATGCCACAGGTGTGTTTTCCAAACTGACATATAACTTGTAAAATTTTATGAGTGCATCAGGAAGGACCTAGCAAATTAGGAAAATTCTAATTTTTCCAGATTTTATAAAAAATTGTTATATCAGAATTATTCTTTTTTGTACGTGGAAGAAGAATTCCACGCTTTCATTAAATTCATGACTGTGCGTTACGGGCCGCACGTAATAGCTTGGAAAGCCACATGCGGCCCGCGGGTTTAGAATGGCTGTACTAACTCATAAGAAGTTCTTAGTTTGGTTGCCAACTGTCACTGGTGTTAATTGCTGTGCACTCATAACCTCTTTCTTGCTTTCAAAACTTCTCAAACAGCCTCAATGGTGCTTAATGACTATTCCAATAGCACAGGGGTCTCCAAACTTTTCACCGTGAGGGCCACATTGGATACTTCAGCATCGTTCTGCGGACCATAGCAAAAAAAAAAAACCTGTAGAATTAGATATATGACTTTTATTGAAAGCAGATAAACCAATACAATAACGAAGCAGATATAAGGAATAACTAACTTTTTTATTTCGTTTTGAATTCTTTTAAATTTTTTTCTTCATTTGTCCATTTTAACCGACCTTTTACAGTCAGAAAGATCGCGGCTGGATGGCCGAGTAGTAACGCTGTCGGCGTGCCACTCAGGAGGACCTGGGTTCGCATCCCGGGTCTGGTAACTCTGAAAAGTTTTTCAGGTGCTGGGCTCGGCCTGGCGATCCTCGTCTTTCACGCTCCGGACCCCTCCACAGGTATGGATACAGCCCGTGGTTGCAACTGGCCGCGTCCATTAGTAATCTCCCTGATTGGAAGGGGGCGTAAAATATACAAAAAAAAATTTCGTAACTTGGATTACAGTTACTTTTTGTTATTCGGGAATATATTTTGAACCCAATTTTAATTAATGCATTTGAAATCTATCAACATCCTCTGGTTTTTTGCGATTCTTATTGAAAAATTATTCCAATTGGTGGGCCAGATAAAATCATATCGCGAGCCGCATGTGGCCCGTGGGTCGTAGTTTGAAGACCCTGCAATAGCACACTCAGCTCTGGCTGTTTAGTCTATTAAAATGTAAATACCGTTTTATATACAGGTAGGCCTCGATTAGTGCGAATAATTGGTTCCATGAATTTCTCGCATTAATCGAATTCGCACTATTCGAAGTATTAACTCTATGTAAAATATGGTAATTGGTTCTTGCTTTCTGAGATTCCGGCCATTAGCTAACTTCACTATGAATAACCACAATAAACTTAACACTAACTGTTTAAGAAATATTTATTTTCATATTTTACATCATTCTTCATCATCTAAATTAATAACTTACCCAGGAATTGCGTTTCATACCATCATCAAACCAACCGCCAAATCAAAACCAAAATAGTGAATCGAAAGCGGAAGTTGAGCGCTGCTTTTCTGTCTCTCAATCACATCCATTTTTTGCTCTAGTGTGATCACTAACCTCTTCTTTTTTTCGTTTCCTGTTTTATCGTCAGAAGTGTTCTTCCTTTTATCCATTTCGATACAGTACTTTTTAAAAAAGAATTAATCGAATATTTGCTCGCACTAACTGAAAAACGGTATCAATTTTATAAGTCGCACTAATCGAAATCGCATTATTCGAACTCGCACTAATCGAGGCCTACCTGTATTTCGAATTACAAGTATAAGGGGGGCACCAAAATTAGTGCTTAGGGCATCTAAGGGTCTTAATCCGGCACTGGGACACTGCACTGACACGTCGCCAACGATATTTTTACTTTTTCACGGACGTGTTGTGAGAAAGGGAATACCTGCTACCAGGGGCGGACTGGAACATATTTTCGGTTCTGGTATTATCCTGACAGCGGCCCACTAGTTAGACTTGGTATTAGGACAATTCGCCGCTTGGATATATCGTCGCCAAGACATTTCGCCGTAAGATGTAGAAAAAAAAATAAAGACAGGAATATTTCAAAAGATTTATTTAATTTTTTTATATTTGTTATTACTCCTGTCTTTATTTTATTTTTATATCTTAATGTCCTTACGACGAGATATTGTAATATATATTAAATAAATTAAATGCATGGTATTTTTACAAAACAAATTTTAATGACAAAATAAAAATAATTACCTAAAGTACAAGTCTTTATTTGTGTAAATGCTAAAATATTGATAAATTTGAAAAAAATGAATGAAGAAGAATCTGAAACAAATATACATTATATTGAAAGTGCGGTACGTGACATAAAAAATCGGTTCGTCAGCTGCCGGTCCTTCTGGCATTTGCCAAAACGCTCTTATAGGCAGTCCGCTCCTGCCTGCTACAGAAATAAATGACGAACAATTGATCGAATTGATTCGTCAACATACCATATTATGATTTATCCTTAGTCTCTATTAGAGTATATAATCTTCAGACATTCTAAAATATTCAAAAAATTTCCTTCCGCCTACTAATTCCTTGTATAACGTAGCAAACTCTACTTCGCTTTCCTTTTTTTCTAAGCTTCATGTACCCACTTTCGTTTTTTAGCTTGATTCGTTTCTTCATCCAAAATTTATAGAAATCGTAGCCAATTCCTCGTCCGTAAACTGAGTCATTTCAAAAACCACTGACTATAAACTGATCAAACTGCATGGGTATGTATGAATAGACGTCACTGATACGTTTAGAGCGCTAGATAGGGAGTATACGCATCCGCCATTTCTGGTCCTTCTTCCCATAGGCCGCTATAGTAATATTCTAGAGTTCAGTTTAAAAAAGTACATAAAATAAATGGAAGTTATGACTTTAAAATGCATCGAAAACATTGAAATGTTTAATTTCATACAGTCGGTTTTTTATTTAATTACTAGATAGCGTTTAATACCAAATTTTTCAAACGACAAAAGCGCTTCTATAGGATGTCAACAAGATATCGATTGATTATAATTGAAGTTTTGGCTAATAAATTATATTCCTAATCGTACATTTTAAATTTTTACTGGAGGATGAACTAATCTCAATAATTAAATTGTCTAGAAGTTTAAAAATATGATATATATTGGACCAATATAAGGCGTCTTGGACCAAATATGGCGCAGAACGAGTATACTTTATTTAGTGCCCTAGATACATTACTGATGTTACTGACACGTGTGAATCGACCTTAATATAATTGGCTATCATTATACATTTACATTAAAGTAACAATTGGGAAATTAATAAAAATATAATTATTTCACATAAAAAAAATATCTGCACGAAAATACTATAACATATAAAAATTATATTTAAAAAGTAATAATAATAATCTCGGTTAAGATCTAAATATTGACAAAATTTGACACAAAATTGTGAAAGGATAATTTGATTAGGTGGCATTTCCAAAAACGAAACCAATTATTTCCGTTAGTAAACAATTCCGCTCCCACTTTACCAACGATGCACTTTATAAATGAGGGAGAAGTAGAAGTTGCCGTATTGTCAAGGTCTATAAATATATTTGGTCATTCCACTCCTACCGATAACAAAAAAAAAAATGTAAGGTCTAGATTTTAATCACTAGGGCGGCGTTGGGGTCGCATTTGAGGCCACAGCAGACGAATTTCTATAGAGTTGCTTGTAGAAGCTTATAGGTCAAACATAACACTGCAAAATATTTTTAGCAGGAATTTTGCTATATTTTGATAAATTAGAATGAAAACACCTTAGAGTTATCCTTAATGTTTTATGGGCTTAAACTTAGGGTAAAAAATAACATTTCAAAATTTTTAACGTTGGTTCACAACTATCATTTTTAAGTCAACAATTTTGCAGTTGTGACCTGTTTTTTCCTCGATTCTTCAAATATGCTTAAAATAATGCCCAATTAATAGAATTCTAATTGCTCTGAAATTACTAATAATAAGATTTTATAATCATTAATTCTACAGAAAATGGATTAAAAAATTTTAAAGAAAAATTGAAAATGTATCTATTTTTGTTTAGAATAATAATCTAAATATAACAGCCGAAGCTTGGAAAGAGTAACATATTATTGGATTACGATGACCACGTGATACGCCTAGCTGGTGATGCTATTGGATTAAAATAATCGCTCATTAAGTATCTGAGCAATCTCATTAGATTATATGATCACATGATTACACGTTTGAAAATAATGGCTAATGTTGGCTTCTATGCTATCGTAATGAAATTTGAAATATATATTCAAAGGTATGTTGTGTTATAGTTTTATTTTAAATGCATAGTCCCTAATTTATTTCGATATTTATTATATCTTTTAATATTTAATCCGATATTTCTGTTTATCATTATATTAAATAAGTTAGTATTATTAAGTTAAATTTTGTTAAGCTTAATGAGTAGATTGACTCCACGTGATCGTAGGCAATTATAATGTATAATCTCTTTTGAGCACATTAGACCAGCCAATACATTATTTTTTTCTTTGCATCAATTTTGATTAAAGTATAATTCTTACATTAAAATATAAATTTCGCAGACTTGATAATTAGGCTGATGCTACGTGGATTATGCTAGATATACCGTATACTATATAGCAGCGCTTCTCAAACTTTTCCACTTGGCGACCCCTTTTACTCGAGAAAATATTTTCGCGATCCTGGATATAGAATTATATAAACTAGGAATTCGAATTAAAACATTTGCTAAAATTTCTGCGACCTCTGGTCGGCCACTGCGGGGTTTGTTTTTACTGATTTAGTCACACAGAAGCGATTTATTATTGATTGCACTGTTGATCTTGGTCTACCAATTTGCTGTGATATTTCATTTAGCGATTTGCATTGGTTATGCAACCGTATTATCAAATTTCGTTCCTCCTCACTACTCTCTTTCCCTTTTCGTCCCATTTTCTGCTAATTTGCATAAAAATGCACTAATACTGCATCTTGAGTACTTTCGACCAATCATCGCCAATATTAGGAGATGAAAACATGTGACTTAGAGGAGGTTTGATGATGCGTTTTCGAGATTTGATGAAAAACAATCTAGTGTACGAATACTTTTTGTGTGCATAATCATGCAACATATTTCTTTGTTTGTAAGTTTCAAACATTTTTTCTGGTTATTTCGATCTGGTTGTGTTCCGAAAAATAAAGCTAACACTTCTAAACTACATGCATTTTTTTATTTCTTCTAAATATTCATTTATGCTCCCGTGCAGATCTTTTTTTCCCCCATATGTTGAGGTGTACGAATACTTTTTACACTCACTGTAAACTGTTCTTCTTCTTCCACAAAGTCGAGGTTATGGCGTTAGTAAATAAGGCATAATTCCTTGAAACTTATAATTATAATATTATATATAATTATTATATATAATAATAATTATAATAACTACATTATAATTACAGTAAGACTCCGCTTAACGCTGCTCCGTTTAACGCGGTTTTTTCGAATTCTATATTCTTTATTGATACGATATATCACTTTGGCGCGGTTTTTAAACCGTTATACAGTAGAGTCTCCATAATCCGACACATACTGTATCGGGTGTATTTCTTTATTGGACGGTTTTCTCACTGGTCAGACTGGTGACGGACGAAGTTGTTCCTTTATTCTCGTGAATGTCACTGACGTGTTTCGTTTTTCCCGTGACTGGGACAAAAGTGAGTTTCGTCTCGTCACTAAACGGACCGTGTACTGAGCTAGTCCATCTCGTGAAAAAATATGGATGCGCCCGTAAAACTGTGCGCCCGTAAATGTTACAATGGATGGTATTACCATTTCAGAAGATGTCACTCCGGAGCATGCAGAAAAAATAACTAATGGTAAGCAGTTTAATATTGTTATGTTTAAATATATTTTTTGGATATTAGAATTGAGGTATCTTTATTTATTAGATGAGAATTATGCAAAAACTTGGTTTGAAGAAAAATTAAAAAAAGGGAAATGAAGTTAAATGTAAGAGGATAATTTTGGTAAATATATTAGTTTCTTATTTATTAATATAGTACATTATATATTCTAATTGCGTCATCATTACAAAAAATAATTTAAAAGTTAATTGTAAATTTTTAATATTGAGAATTTTTATTATTTTATTTTCATTTGATAACGATGAAAATTTATTCTATCTAGATCGAAGTTATTATTGAACCAAATCGGCAATTTTATATTTATTTAATTTTTATGACACACACAAAGAAAAATTTTCTTCGCCGTTATGGAGAGAGAAGAAAATATGGGAATTATTTAGTGACGAATTGACTAAAAAAGATTATAATGTTTCACCAAGTCAAGTAGAAAATAAATGGAAGCATTTAACAAATTCATATAAGAAAGTAAAAGAAGGGAACAACAACTCTGGAGCAGCAAGGCATACCTGCAATTTCTATATGGAATTGGATGCTATTTTAGGAAAAGATCCTAATGTTGAGCCTTTATTCAACAGCTAGCAATATCAATGGATATAATTTAAGGATTTTATTACGTTACTTTATATTTTTAATTTAAAATTATATTGAGTTTCTTATGATCAAAACAAGTTCTTAATATGTATTTGAATATAAGTTTAAAATAATCATTTTTTAGAATTCTAAAGATGAAAAGCTAATACTGTAGTTTATTTTGTAAAAGTGTTGTTATTTTTCAGAGATTTCAATACCACCTTAGAAATTTCTACACAAGAAATTTCTCAGAACCAGTATTCAACTGAATACTGTCCTCCTGACAAAGAGAATCTAATCTCCCTAACAACAGAAGTACTTAAGCCAGTAAGGAACCTGTATGGATTAGAGAATTAAAAGAAAGTTGAGATAAAATGGGAGAGGACAAAAACGTCATGAAGAAAAAATTATACTACTACAAGAATTGAATGAAAACGAAAAAAAAAAAAGAATATCCCTTTTAGAAAAAATTGTTGACAAATATATGAACTGTCTTAGAATTTCAAATGAAGTTAATTCAGAGAGTATTAAAATTATATTTACCGATAAGTTTCTATAACAACCACAACGTTACAAGTAACGACTTTTCTGGATTTTACGTACTATAGGATGTCCTGGTACATCTTTTTCAAGAAAAGGGGCAAGGTTTTGTTTCAACCAAGAAAATGTTTTTCTTTTCTTCCGAAAATGCGATTTGAAAGTATCATCATGATAATGATGCACAACATCAGAAACATAATTTAATATTTTAACTCTTTTTCTTCCTATAATCAAAAATATCGTCTATTATATCTTGTAATAATTTATTATTTTAATCAGTTATATGATGAATTTACTTACGCTTTCGTATATTTATTATTCTTTCTACGCATTTTCTCATTTCTTCAGTTTCGTCGTCATCTTCATTTAATAAGACATTTGTCGAGTTATTTTTACTTAAATATTCAATAACAAGCACTAACAAATGTTTTGACGTCGCCATTTTATTTTCATGACAGCGTTTCGTAATTGGACCACTTAACTGAAATCACTGGTAACTGACCAGACCGACTGCGTTGGTGACGAGAGTGACTCTCGTGAAATAAAGAAATGTTGGGACGATACGATATATCGTAAATCTTTGATTTACTCGTCTCGATATTCCGATATTTTTTTGGCGCCGATATATCTAACGATAGGATATCATACTTGCGATAATTTAACGGTTTGTATTTAAGGCCGATTTCGTTAAACAACTCTTTTATTAAAATTATTTTAAAATATATTTTAATGAAATTAAATAATAAATTTGATGATAATCGATAATTATTAAACACCTTATTTGATAAATCAACAAAGGCTGGCGTGATATTTGTGATTGGTGAGCTGGCAGCATTAGAAAGACTGTTCTGTCCGTTTACGTCATTGATTTTGGTTTTCGTTCTACTTGGATCAGTCAATATTAGATCGCCATGAAGATCCAATAAAATATTGGATAAGTGCAAGTTTTTGCTATCCAAATTTATCAAAGATTGCACTGAAGTATTTGATTATATCAGCCATATCAGTGCTTGTTGAACATTTGTTTAATAAGGCAGGTCAAGTGATATGTACAGAAAGAAGCAGGTTGAAGCCTGAATTAATTTCAACGATTTTGATGCCGAAATCAATAGAATCAAATTTCTGTTGGTTTTTAATCTCATCTGGCAAATAAATGAGTTTTAAAGGAAATTGTTGTTCGTATTTTTTCCCTAAATATCATATCGCGATATTTTCGATATCATCCCAAATTATCGATGAAAATCCTTTCCCTTTTTTTAGAATCGCCGATACGATATTTTTTTGTAACGCACATCTCCAGTTCCGGGGCTTGCCGAATTATTGGATGTTCAATGAAAAAATAGAATTACAAAAACGAATACGCTCAGTTTATTAAGAGTTACCTGTTACTGCTTTTGCTGTTCAAATCTTTCACAGAACCCTTAATTTTATCCCGATTTTTTTTTTTATATCAAATGGTGGCTCGCCCAATACCATAAAATCCCAATTTTTTTAATGTCATAAATGGTGGCTTGTCCAATACCATAAAACGAAGCCAAATCACTAAACTTTTCTCCCAAGTCAAATTTCTTAATTATTTCTGCCTTTTCGACTGCAGTCAATGTCTTGTGTTTTCGTTTTTCACTTTTTCCGATTTATCATATTATGAAAGATAAATAACAAACACTTATACAGGTAAAAATACTATTTTACAGTAAACAGTGTACTGAACTTAAAAATTAATCTGACTATAATGCCTGCGCAACGAATGAATAGCGACTGGCAATTTGTTTTACGTCATTTCCTCTCTCTCACACATGGACAAGTTCTGACCATGGTTGACATGAAAATTTCACGTGGGCGGCCTGACGGTTCGCAGAGTGTCGGACTGGCGAAGGGCGGATTACAATACTCACATAAATCCGAAATCGCACGAATTTGTTGCTTTGATACTCCTGTGCCATCTGACAATGCGTTTGATACCAGTTCAGTGCAGTACATACAAATGTCAGCTGCGGTCACAGTTCATATTTATGATCGTTCATCAACGTTATTTTACAGTTAAAGTTTAGCCACTATTGAATTATGATAGATGTTCAAAGGCAAGACGAAGTGTCATGGATTTGATGTCTTACTATTGACAGTTACTTGCTGAACGATAGAGGAAAAGGCAAACGATTTTTCGTTAGATGATTCTTAATGAATAAACAAAAAGTATCAAATGCTTCCTCATCACCAACATAAATTATTTACTCGAATATTTTTGATTTTCGTTAATGATTTACGAATACAAATCGACATTAGCAATTACAAACAAATTATTTACTTGAATATTTTTGATTTTCATGAATGATTTACGAATATAAATCGATATTATCAATAAAAATAATTTAATGTAATACAATAGTAATAATATATGTTACAAAATAAAAAAAGAAGTATATTTTTTAATTTACTGTCCCGTTTCACCTATTCTCATTATTTACGTATTAAGATGACCTCGAATAATGCTGTTTCGTTTAGCGCTTGGTTTCTTTGGAACGTTAAACGGGTTCTTACAGTAAGAACCCTAACGCGGGGATACGTTCATAATAGATTATTATGAACATGTTGAAAATCAGTAAAATTTATAATTTATGTAAATGCATACCTGATCTGATCTTTGGCAAGTGGATACACTTCAGCTTTCCACCGTGCAAGTCCTGGTTTCGAATCTGCGTCCAACACCTTAGAAAATTTATTCATAGGTTCGGTCCTGGCCGACGATCCAGGGCCGGATTTACCAATAGGCCGACTAGGCTGTGTCCTAGAGCCCCCAAAACTATCAATCAGTTTTCAGCTTTAAGCGATTCCTGACGTGATAAATGCATCAGAATTGGCTCCATGCCAAAAATCAGTGTGTTCGGTTTCAAGAAAAACACCCGGTATATATACATATATATATGAACAAATATATATATATATATATATACTTATAAGTTAGCTGATTTGAATTTTTAGGGGCCCCAAAGCCTTACTCGTTCTAGGGCCCCCAAAAATGCAAATCCGGCTCTGCCTATATTCCATAACTGGCTAACCCTTCCAGGAATGAACAAATTATCAATATAACAGCGCGTTTTTCCCGCCGCTTATGTCACTTATGAAAAGTGGCATTGTATATCCGTTTTTTCTCAGAGAGTTGGCTAATAATTTACCAGCACACCACTGCATAACAGTAACATATACACAGGTGTATATATATATATACCGGGTGTTTTTCTTGAAACCGAACACTCTGATTTTTGGCATGGAGCCAATTCTGATGCATTTATCATGTCAGGAATCGCTCGCTACGAAAATTTATTTTATATTTTTAATTCTAACGGCCATGCGTTTGAACGTATTGGCCGTTTTCAACGGATTCAAATCGGTGAAGGTTTTCAGCGGTTACGCCCGTGCGAAGAGTCGGACGACCCTAAGACCGGGAGATGGTCACAAGCGGCCGACGGATCAGCGGTTAAGAGGATAAGTTCCGTCGATTACCGGTGCACTCAAGGGTATTTAGTCTTTAAGTTCTGTTAGTTTCTTAACTGTAATTAAAGTTGTTTATAATTTTTTTGTGTATCTTTATTTACAGACTACTGTACAATGAAATGTGACTTAAAGGCTTACTAAAAGATGGCCCCACCAACTTTTGCAGTCTAAAATAAAAAAAGTTTTTAGTAAGGTATCTCTCTCTATTATCAGTTCTGTCCAATTATTTGAATTATTTGCATACGCATCATATTTGACAAATTCTATACCTCTTCCAGTAAAAAATGCACATCTTTGGATTACTTTTCTGTTAACCTAAACGCTTTTGTGCGATGAAGTCATACTGAAGATGCAGTACATTTCAGGATCAAAATAAAGAAAAAAATTTTAAAACTACTAAATCTTTTTGATCAGACTGTTTTTGGTTTTGATATTTAATGGGAGTATATCGGAATTTTATTTGAACATCACAAGATAAATTAGTATATTATTCATTTTTAACTTACAGAAATAAATGACAAAATAAAAACCTTACAGCAGTTAACTGGATAAAAATGAAAGATAATGCATATTCATATAATATGCACAAAATTATTAGAATAATCTTATAAAAAATTATGAAAATATTTAATTTTCAGTTTTTAGGCTTATCGTAAAATGAATTAAAGGTATGAAAATATTATTCTAATTAATGTAATAGATATTATTTCATATAAAACTTTTTGAGACTTTATCTTAAAAAATGAATTTTGAAGATATTTTTTGTTTGCTCTTTTTTGATTTCAGACAAAATGCATAATAAATAATCGGATTAATAATATATATTTTAGATATTAAGAATATGAAAAACTTAAATATTTTTATTTTGAATTATTTATTAAATAATGTAGTTTAATAAATATAGACTGATTTATACATAAATTATATACAAATACAACTTTTTATTTATAATAAACTTGATTGCTATTAATTCCTGTATTTCAGCGTTGATAGATATATTATGAGAATATTTACGATTATTGAAATTTCATGAAGGGACTGATGTAAAGTTGTTCACATCGAATTTATTTTGTGTATGAAACTCAACGGTGAAGGTGTAAATTAAAATATTAAAAGTGTGAAAGATGCTAAAGAGAGTCAAACGAGGGCGAAAGATAAATTTAAAAAATTCAAAAGTGAGGAGGCCAACTTCATATAGATGAAACATAGAAACTCAGTCTTGTTAAAGAAGAACAAGTTAATTATGATGAATGAATCTCTCATATGACTCTTCCCATTATTTATTTTTATTTTACTTTCTTTTTTTAAATGAAATTTTTCAATTTCAGATTTATTAAAAACAACCGCTACCGATCAATAATTTTGACAGTTTTCTGTACTAGTCCAATGCAAGAAATAGTATCTCCCTTCTGAAATAAAGAATCTAGTTTCGATATTATTCGTATAGTTTCGATGTGGAATATTTCTTTAATTTTCTTATTTTATAATCATATTTTCTGAATAATAATATGATCAGAAGAATATTTTATCTTTTATTTTTCGTGTTTACTGATTCTTTACCTCCATAAAAGAAAGAAATCAATCCAAACTACAATTTACTATTATAAATATATTATGTTAATGCTATTTTAAGCGGCTTGTAACGTCATTAAGTTTAGTCAATCGTATGAGACTTTCAAATAGTGGAATCCTTCTACAAATAATTCTTTCAACCTTGGAGCAAATAATAACTATATTCGTAATGGCGTCTACTACGGGATCCGTTAGAGGAAAACGGATCCAAAACACATTCAAACAACGCGAATTGTGCATAATGTATACGACAGATTTGAGAGCCTTCATCTGGAAATACAAGTGAATTGATGAAGGCTCTCCATTCTGGCGTATGATTATGATGAAATAATGATTTGATGAAACTAACTTACAAATTCACAGATATAAATTTATAGTATTCGTAAAAAACTAAATGATGAACTAGAGTTATTGATACAATTACCAAATTAAACTGAAAAACAGGTTCCATCGGTCCATAAAAAGATAAGTGAAGGTGATCATAAATTGTATTTCTTTTAAACTTCATTTTTAAAGTAATGAAAACATAAACTGTATTTCATGTTTGTATATAAGTAGAAAATATAAGTAGAAATATCACAGCAATGCTAGGTACTCTCTAAAGTAATATACACAACAAATATTAATTTAAGAAGTTCGTTTTTAATTTAGAATTTACAAATAACCAAATAAACAATTTTCAAATCACTAATTATAAATCAGTATTAAATGAAAACATTAAATATAATTAGAAAATGTTAACTGAATGCAAATTTTATCAGTAAGCAAGAAGAAAGAAAAATTTTAGGTATTTAATCGGAATTTCCTGTTTCTGATGGTTACTAAGTTTTAATTTTCCCATTTTTCTTTTATGCAAGCCGATTTTCTTCAGCTTGTCGTTGTATAGATTCCAAAAGTTGTTTCTGATGGTTACCAAGTTTTAATTTTCCCATTTTTCTTTTATGCAAGCCGATTTTTTTCAGCTTGTCGTTTTATGGATTCCAAATTAACAGTACTATAAACAAATTTAAAAGATTAGTATGACAAGTGTCTGATATCTCATAAAATTTTTTGATGAATATCGGCATTAAACATCAAGTTTTCTAAAATCATAAAAGTTTTTGTCATATTTACAATTTTCTTTTAAAAATACAATATATGAATAAAATCATGACCTTATTGAGTAATCCTTATTCTTTAATTTTACATAGTTGAAAAGTTGAATTACACAATTTTTTTAAGTTTTCATAAAATTATCATAATCTCAATCAAATTATCTTCAATTTTATCATAGACAAGTTTACATAGTTGAAAAGTTGAATTACACAATTTTTTTAAGTTTTCATAAAATTATCATAACCTCAATCAAATTATCTTCAATTTGAAAAATTGTCAAAATAGAAATGTTATGATTTATTTATTAAATTTTAATTATCAATTTTTCATAATTTTATCATTACAATTGAATTTTGTTAACTAAAAAGATTCTTAACATTTGAGGTAACAGGAATACAGTTTTTAGCGATTTTTATAAAGAATTAAATTTGAGAAATTTCAACTAAACCATTGACAATCTCCAGCAATTGTCAAATTTATAAGAATTTCTGTAAGAAAATCCTATAGTTTCTGAAACAGTGAGACTGACAAAAATTATTATGTTGCAATTATCAGACAATTACGAATTTTCCGTTACGCTTAATAATTTTTCGGTACTCACCCTTAAAATATTTTGTATATTACTATCCGTTAGTCTAAGCTAGGGATGGGCAACTTTTTTTGTAGAGGAAAAATAATAATTTATAGCAGCGGTCGGCAACCTTTTTTTGTAAGGAGCTGTATGAAAAATTTATGGTGGGCCACGGGCCAAAACAAAAACAATTGATAATAGAATGGTGAGACTACGGGCCCAAAACAAAAACAATTGATAATAATAGTATTTATTAAAAAAAAGTGGGCAACCTTTTTTTTGTAGGGGGCCGTATAGAAAAATTTATAGTGGACCACGAATAGTATTTATTTAAAAAAGAGAAAAACAAAAACAATTGATAATAATAGTATTTATTTAAAAAAGAGAAGGAGATATGTAAAACGTTACGCTTAATAATTTTTCGCTACTCACCCTTAAAATATTTTGTAGGGGGCCGTATATAAAAGCATGCTGATTGGACAAAGTTCAATATTTTTATCTCCTTTCGGGCGGCTACTCGTGTTAACTAGAGCAGCCACACGGGAAAAGCTTGTCCAAGACACACTGTACGCGCGTAACCGCGCGAAGTTGCTTTCTTATGCTTCGCTTCGCGTCGCGTTCAGTGTGTCACGGCCTTAAAAATAACCTAAGTATTGGGACATTTTGGGATTGCGAAGAAAACTCATTTATTTCATCAGATTTTGTTTGAATCTGAAATTGCTGTGTTGCAGTAAGTCATGGGGTCCTAAATAATGCATTATTGATATATTATAATGCAATACAGATATCCCTCGCTATACGCGATCTCACTTTACGTGTTTTCGCTATAACCCGATTTTAAAAAGTAAATTAATTTTTTAAATTAAAAAGAAATTTGTTTAAAAATTCTCATGTGGATGAACTGCTCGAATACCACTCATCAGATCTCAACTAATGAAGAGCTTCTGGAAATAGGAAACAACACGAATGACAAAAGTCTTGAGCCTTTTTTTGCTAAGCCCATCAAACAACTTTCAACAAAACAAATAACTGAATTTTTTAAACATATTGACTGTGCCGTCAGAATAATTGAAGAAAATCATCCTAATGAAACTATAAGCGGCAAAATTGCAAGAGAAATCCAGAATTCTTTGGCTTGCTACAAAGAACTTTATAGGGAGAGAGGAACAGAATGCTGCCCGTAAGCTATGTCTCGACTGTTCCATTAAAAAATTGAAGATCATCAGCATATCATCGAATAGACTTTAAAAGAGAAAGAGAGTGATAATTCAGACTCACTAGACCGAGCCCATTCAACATTGAATTGAAGACTGTTAGAATTATTTAGTGTTATTTATGACTTGTATTCATTAAATTCATTCATCCAATTGATAATCGTAAATATGCTCATAATATATTATTAAATAAATTAATACATTCATTAAGATTTGTGTATTTTGTTTATAAGTTTAAATAATTCATTCGTTAAAATTTGATCGTTTGTTCACAGTTGTAAAGTTTTCATTTTTTATCTTTCTGAAGAAACTCCTATATTCTATATATTAAACATGCTATATTTAACTCACTTTACGGGATTATTTCATAGAACCAATTAATCGGGTAAAGCCAGGGACACCTGTATTTAGATAATAAGAATGCTAATAAATCATAAGTTAGCGACATTACCTTTGGTACTGTATTATACAGGAACTCCTCACTTAACGACCTACCTGTTTAACGACTGGTCGAACTTACGTCCGAGCTTACGACTATTTTTTTAACGGAAAATTTGGTTTTCGCCCATACGCGTCGCTTACGACTTCTATTGCATGCAATTCCCCGCACTCGTAATTCCAAAAATCTGAAGAAAAATACTTTATGCATAATTGAGGTATAGATTCTTAAGTTGAAATTTGTTTCCAATCTTTTTTCTAAAAAAATATAGGAACAAGTTACTCGCTTACCGTCCGATTCGTTCTACGACCAAATCCATGAGAACGGAACTCGGTCATTAAGTGAGGAATACCTGTAATTCAAAACAATTTGACTTACCTACTTTTCCACTTTTTCTCTTCAAAATATGATGAATATTGCGAGCTGGAATAGTGGAAATTTATATTTTACACCGTAATATTGAAGTATTGTAAATTTTATAAATTTAAATTATATTAAAATTACATTAAAAATTAAATTATTTAAAATTTAATTTTTAAAAGAAAGAAATCTATTTTGAATCGGAAATTTCCTTACAGAAATTCTAGTCTGTCATTAATGCTTTTAAGCGTTTAAAAGCAAAAGTTTGAAGTGGAGTCTGCTGTACAAAATAGTACTGGTAGAAATCAGTATCGAAATCAACCAATCAAATGAAATAGAGATGTAATTCAATAGCATAAGATAAAAGTTATTTCTCAATAGTTATTGATCAGAGAAAATTTTTAATCTTTTTTTTTTTACCGGTGTGAAAGATAAAAGAATCTTAAAAGGCAGTACAAAATAATTTATGCTATTTTATTGAAATAATACAAGTAAATTATCATTGTATTGCATCATAATAATAAATAAAATATATATTCTAATTTTCATTTAAGAAAAATTATTGAAAGGAAAACGAAATGATGAATTTTGATTTGATGAAAATACTCTAAACTATATACAGTACTCATTAAAAATAAAAAATGTCAATTAAATTAATTCAAACAAGTTTATTCTTTTGTGTAATTTTCAAAATATCGACACAAAATTTATATGTTTTGCTATAGGGGTGAATTACATCTGGTTTTTAGTTAAGGCAATAATTCAAATAATTATTTTTATTTTATTTATCAAACTAAAATTGATATTTTTTCGGTTTCCTTTACTTTCTTCAAAATGACTCCATTATTTCATCAAAATCGTTACTTTGGTAGTGTGTTTAAATTTATGTGAATATTAATCTTTGGTTATATTTTTATAGGTATGCTTATCAGTTTAATATAATATAAAATCTTAGAATGAAGAAGTTTTTCGTGAGTTAGCAAAAATTTGCACATTATCTGCTTAGTAAATTCGTTCGATTGAATGAAGACTAATGAATACTTATTATATAAAAAAGAATGACGTAATTTTCTTTATTAATTTATTGGTCTTATTTCAACAATTTTTTATTATAGCTTCCATTCGTTAGTGTTTTACTTTAGTTAAGGCAATAATTCAAATAATTATTTTTATTTTATTTATCAAACTAAAATTGATATCTTTTCGGTTTCCTTTACTTTCTTCAAAATGACTCCATTATTTTATCAAAATCGTTACTTTTGTAGTGTATTTAAATTTACGTGAATATTAATCTTTGGTTATATTTTTATAGGTATGCTTATCAGTTTAATATAATATAAAATCTTAGAATGAAGAAGTTTTTCGTGAGTTAGCAAAAATTTGCACATTATCTGCTTAGTAAATTCGTTCGATTGAATGAAGACTAATGAATACTTATTATATAAAAAAGAATGACGTAATTTTCTTTATTAATTTATTGGTCTTATTTCAACAATTTTTTATTATAGCTTCCATTCGTTAGTCTTTTACTTACAGTGGGTGGCCAAATTATTATACTCAACAAAATTTATATAAATATATTAGCTTTGTTTTACAAAATCTTTTATGTATTTAATCTAAAACTCAATACTGTATTGCGAAATTATATCATTTTTAAGGTATTTAGGAAGAAAAATAAAAGATAAAAATCCAGTTTAGCTACTTTATTGTCTATTTATAACCTAAAAGGTACAATTATTCACTATTTAATAAATCCACCCTTAGCATCAATAATGACTTTAATACGCCATGGCACGCTTATGATGCATCACTTCACCACTTCTTATATCTCTAGATTGTTGTGCTAGACTTTAATAATTTTTTCTATCAATTCCCTTTAATTACTAATGATTTTTCTTTGGAAATTCTCTCTTAAGAACTTCCAAAATGTTCTCAATTGAATTCACTTTGGGAGAGTTCCCTGTTGCAGATTTGGCATTATGATAGAGTGCTGAATCATGC
>AYEL01056842.1:0-11097 GCA_000484575.1 Olivierus martensii | reverse complement strand
GAGTTTATCGTGTTACAACGCATTCGTGTTGGTGTCACGTGATACTGCTAACACGAATGCGTTGTAACACGATAAACTCGAGACTAGGGCCCCAGATGCATAATTTAAGAATACTGCGCAGGCGCAACACATACAGTTTCACTTTAATATATGCATTCTAAAACTGAAATGTCAATTTATCACGTACCGCGTTTCGAACGGATTTCATTTGAACACGTCTTATAATAATGGAAGCAGAGTAGAACGAGATGATATAATTTTTGCTGACAGTATCGCAATTTCGAAATTTGGAGGTTATTAAACCCAAAGAGACTACTTTAATTTATAGTACAGTAATACCCCGAAGTTACGCGATAGGTGGGACCCTACGAAATTCGCGTAAGGCGGGGTACAACTTTGCATATAAATACATATAAATTTGGTTTAATTGAGAACAAGGACTAATAACACTAGTTTAGAAGAAAAATATTTAATAAAATTGCAGTTATTTATACATATTAATACAAAATATTAAAAAATAAATAAATAAAAATTGAGTTACGTAAAAATTATTCACTTTTACTTAATTATTACACCATAATTTCAGCATTTTTTCCATCTCAGCAATAATACCATGATGTTTACGAATTATGTTCGAGTTCAAAGATTGAGCATTTTTCACCGTATCGAAAATTCTTTCTTTATCTTTTATGATTTTTCTTACTGTGGATTCCGGTAGCTCAAACTTCTTTGCCAATTCTCAAATTTTCATTCTGTTATCATAATCCTTGACAATGTTAGGTTTACATTCCAAAGATATCGTAATACGTGATACTGCTAACACGAATGCGTTGTAACACGATAAACTCGAGACTAGGGCCCCAGATGCATAATTTAAGAATACTGCGCAGGCGCAACACATACAGTTTGACTTTAATATATGCATTCTAAAACTGAAATGTCAATTTATCACGTACCGCGTTTCGAACGGATTTCATTTGAACACGTCTTATAATAATGGAAGCAGAGTAGAACGAGATGATATAATTTTTGCTGACAGTATCGCAATTTCGAAATTTGGAGGTTATTAAACCCAAAGAGACTACTTTAATTTATAGTACAGTAATACCCCGAAGTTACGCGATAGGTGGGACCCTACGAAATTCGCGTAAGGCGGGGTACAACTTTGCATATAAATACATATAAATTTGGTTTAATTGAGAACAAGGACTAATAACACTAGTTTAGAAGAAAAATATTTAATAAAATTGCAGTTATTTATACATATTAATACAAAATATTAAAAAATAAATAAATAAAAATTGAGTTACGTAAAAATTATTCACTTTTACTTAATTATTACACCATTTCAGCATTTTTTCCATCTCAGCAATAATACCATGATGTTTACGAATCATGTTCGAGTTCAAAGATTGAGCATTTTTCACCGTATCGAAAATTCTTTCTTTATCTTTTATGATTTTTCTTACTGTGGATTCCGGTAGCTCAAACTTCTTTGCCAATTCTCAAATTTTCATTCTGTTATCATAATCCTTGACAATGTTAGGTTTACATTCCAAAGATATCGTAATACTTTTCTTACTAGGTGCAGGAGAATCAGATTTACTTCGTTTGGACGACATAGTTTTTTAAGAGTTTAGAAAATGTATAACAAAGCAATCTTAATTTACTTTGATCGTAGATTCCTAATCGTGCACGTGGAGTTCGCGGGAGTATCACAGCAAGATAGCGTGCAGTAGTGTTGCCAAACGAAAAAATCAAGAACCACGTAATTCCGAGTTCGCGTAAGTCGGGGTATTACTATATGTTGTACGTTATACCAGTGAATATTAATGTATAACGATATTAATTTTGTTTTAATTGAAAATTTATTTTATTGTTTTAATAGTGAATAAATGAATATACTCCATATATTATTATTTTATTCAATTATGCTTGTTATATATAATACATTTGGCTTAATAAATCGGTTAATTATTATTGAATTCGTTAAAATTTCATAAGTATATTATTTAAATGTAAATAAATATCCAAATAATTTAGATGTCGAAAAATTATATACTTTTACATATTCGTAATATTTTTGGTTCATATTTAGGTTCAAAAATTAAAATATTTAATTTAAAGTAACAGAAATCCTCAGAAATTCCGATTATTAAATCGGCATATCAAGTTGACTATATAATTTCATAACGTATCATGTAATAAATATTTACAGATATTCATATTTTATATGATTTTTTAAAATAAGAATATCATTTAGACAGCGAATAGAAAAAAAATTATCATCACATTTATTATGTTAACTATACGTATGAGAGTGTTGCATCACTCAATATCTTACCAAAAGCATGAGATATCTCATAATGAATTGTAACAAGAATTTTAATAATTGTTCAATGATTAGTTTTGTAGAGATTTTCTATAGTTCAAAGCATATTTCACTTCCGACTCAGTATGTATACAGGGTGATTCAAAAGGTTGTGGAAAAATTGAAGGAGCATGTAGAGGAGGCAATTATAAGCAAAAGTTCTTTGTATCATTTTTTGATTTACGGCTTCGTTAAAAAGATATAGCACTTAAAAATTTTGTGACATCATTTTCTCTAGGTGTTAAAACGTGGGTAAAATGCCGAAAGTAAGCCAAGCTGCAACCGTTTTTACACTGGCTATATTACTAAGAATCTTATAACAGATCGATGAAATATTTTTAGAGTTGGCAACATTTATTATGCAAAGGTTACATCAGCACGGATAATTATATGGCGCCTATACACAATTTTACAAAAGTTGTTCGAACTGTCGATCACCACTTTCAATGCAAACATAGCATCGTCGAACGAAATTCTGGGGCACTCTCTCAAAACTCCCTGACATTCCATGTATGACGTCAGATACGTCACAATACTTTCAAGTGCTATATCTTTTTCACAAAGCCTCAAATGAAAAAATGAGTCTAAGAACTTTTGCTTATAATTGCTTCCTCTACATGCTCCTTCAGTTTTCCCCAACCTTTTGAATCACCCTGTATATAATAACTTAAGTTTATAATATCTGTATATTAAAAATAATTCAATTAATGGTTAAAATAATATATATAGATTGGCAATATTATATTTTGATTGGCAATTTTCAAAATTATATTGCTTTTACAAGCAATCGAGAAATTATTATGATGAATCATTAAATAATCATAACAGTTTTTTTAAAAAATAAGTTTATTAATTCATTTTCAGAAACTTTTGTTAGTAGTAACACATATATTGTGATATCTTATAAACTCGATAACCTAATGTTTATATCATTATGGTAAACAAAAATACATAGTAAATTATTACTATTTTAAAACAATAAATTAAAACAATTTTAACAGCAATAAACACTAACGAGAGCTTTTTCCTTTAGTTATTTTTAGCTTCGAAAATATCGAACCTTCGTTTACTCGCAAGATTCGGAAATGTAGTTTAGTCTAAATCTTTTAGGCGGTACCTTCGAAATGACGTCAACAAGTCACGTGCCATGGTCATTGCCCTTGGTTACCGAATGTTCGAAGGAAATTTTAGTAGGCAATGCATGATACACTGATAAATCATACCATCTTTACATCTCTGAAGGCATAGAGCTGAAAGTAATTCGTTTGATATATCTATTGGGTCTCTTATTTTTTCTTAATTGTTTTACGAAGGCTATAGAAAAACAAAATATTCTTTTTATTTAATATATAGAAGAATAACTATATACTAAGCTATTTATTAGCTATAATATCAGTTATAGAACTTAATACAATTATCTATTCAATAAAAAATATATATAAATAAAAATCTTACCTAACTCCTCTCCTGAAACCCATTTAGATACAATAATCAAAAATAGCGCAAGAACTAACAAACTGTATAAAAATAGTTAAACATCATTAATTATTTTAAAATAAATTTTATTTATTTGGAAATTTGTATAAAGGAGAAAAATTTTGATAAAATAAAGAATTAAATAAGTTATTTGTAAATTATGTTTACTTTGAAAATTTTATTATTGTTTTTTTATCAGCCACACTTTAGTCATACAGTATCTCTACAAAATACTTCACTTCTGACTCGATATTTATAGTAACTTGTATAATGACTAGAAAATTTGTAAATTGCATAAATTATTTATTTCTAAATAAAATAAGGACAGCTTTCTTAAAATATTTTCTACTAATTTTCATCTAATCTACTGATGAAATTTTATTCTTACTTCAATATATCTGCTATCTCTCAGTTTATGTTTATATATTCTTTCGATTTATTTACGATTTTGTTATTAATTTGATTTTTTCATATTATTGTTGTTCTAATTTTGTAAGATGATTTATTCAGATGATAAGTATAAGTGATATTATAATTGTCGTTTTGTAATATATAAGAAATATATTCAGAATTGTATGTTATGTTAAAATATTCAGCCTTCGTGCAATGACTTTTAGTATGGAAACAACAAAAATCAAAGTCAAAATTTCCATAAACACAAGTAAACTGAGTTAAAAGAAGAAACAATGTATGCATACTGTTTGTCATAAGCATAACAATCATTAATCTTTCTTAATTGGAAGATATTTTGTTAGCATTCTTAATTAAATGATTCAAATTCACATATTTACTAGTAAACCTTATCAAAAAGTCATTCATTTTTGATAATGTTTTTTAAGAATAATTCAGAATTCGTATTTTCTGTCAGCATTCCAGAGATGGATACATGGTAAGCCACAGCTTTACCACGCAGCCATCCGGCTGATCTGTCATTCGGTCAGTCCCCGGGTCCGACAGTTTTTTCTGTTGAAGTGTTCGTTATTTGAACATGTGTTCGTTAACCGAACATAAAAATCTTTCAAAAAAATGTTCGTTATCCGATTTGTTCGTTATTCGAACTGTTCGTTAACCGATCACCCACTGTACTGTAATGATACTGAATCAGGTCATATATACTTGTATATATATTCAATATATGATTTGTATATGTCCTATTTTTCTACTTGACGTGAAGTTACATTATCAGTTCTTAAGTGTGGGATTAATTTAAATTTGGAATTTAGACAAATCAACGACACTCAGTATTGTTTTTATTTTTTACTATTATATTTAACATAATAGATTTTATTACTATCAAACTTAATAGTATTATATTGGGTTTAATAGTCAGCAAACTTAATACAGTACAAAACCTTTAATTAAATCTACCTTATTGTTATTTTATTGAGAGGCTATCCCTACTTATATTTATAATATGTAAATTATAACAATCAACAACTTAACAAGTCATTTTAAATAGTAAATCATTGAAAGAAACACTTTAAATGATTATTGCACAACAATTTATCATCGTAATGTAACAATGCGTGACGTCACGATGCTATTGTGTCACCGTGATGACGACGTTCATGGTTACATCAGTGCCGGTTAATCAACGTTAGAATTGAACCCGTAAAACTAACGAATTCCAAATGTTAAATGAATGGCATATTTGGAAAATAGGCAATCCTAATTCTTTCTGCAACTGTTGGTATAATAGTAAAGATAGAATAATCTTTTCGGAGATTAATAAATGAATTCTGAAAAAGACTCATTTTTAATTTATTATGAAAAGTTCTATAAATACATAATAAAAGTAAGAAAATTAAAATTTACTTTCATTTTCCAGAGAAACCGATATATCGACTTTTTGAATTTATGAATTGGACACCATATTGAATTGGAGTTCTACAGGAAAATTAAAACTGATAGAGGTTTGTTTCTTAAAATATTTTGAATCAAACAGCTAAATTTTTGAAATAACCACAGAAACAATCGAACAGATGAACCGACAGGCAGTGAGTGAAAAATTCCTGGAAGTCCAAAAAATAGCCAAAATGCAGAGTTTCAACTCTATAGAAAAAACAATTATACAGTAGTTAAGCGGTTAATACAATTAAGAATTATATTATAGACTACTTTAAGAATTTTAATAAACTCTTTCTATAGAGTTTTATAATTTATCATTAATAATTCGCGGAAACCAAATCATCGAATTATACAGAGTGATTTACCTAAAGTGTGATAGGTGATTTTCTCCGTAATCGGGTTAGATAGGAAATTGATTTAAACGGGAATTTTTTTTTTAAATTTAAAGGTACAGTACCCCTCGCTTTTGCCTATTTATAGACGTCATAGCGTATTGAATCATACATCAAATAAAAGATCGTTTTAATATAAATATTTTCCCGTTTAGATTAATTTCCTATCTAACGCTGTTGCAAAGATCTGTCATATTTTAGCTGAATCACCCTGTTACGAAATGGGAAAGATGGATTAAAGAAGCATAATCGCGATCTTTTACTTTCACCCGTTTTATGGTGAAAGTAACCGATTCGTGTGCAAACCTGATATCCATAAATATGAAAATGAGAGTATAGACAGGAACCGCATAATCTATAGCGATACAGAAGAAACAGAGGACACAGAATAATTAATAAACAAAGGATTGAACCAGTGCCATATATCATTTGAAATGCTATTTTATAATCAATATTCAATATCAATCAGTTCTGAAAAGAACTAATTGCCTACTTTGCGAACGCCACATAGTGGTGACCACTATGTGGCGTTCGCCTCATAGTGGTCCCACTATGAGGCGATCTAGGCCTCCTTTTGCCGATCTAGGTGAGTGAAATTATTTCATTAAAAAAAAAAAACATAAAATGAATGCTTGGAAGACTTTACAAAAGGAGACTAATTTAAAAGAATAATTTGTACGTGTTTAGGGATATATTGCTGAAGAATAACTGAAATAAAAAACAAAACTGAATTTTACAAAGCATTACTGATATATTTGCTTTTGATACTTGTTTGAAGGTACAAATAAATAAATATTTATTCTTCTGATAGTACTACCGCTATCACCGATTTGTTCGAGTACTTCATTTTGAACGAAAAGTAGTCTTCGGACTGTACGTTTCACTAACGACTGGAGTTTAACTTCAACTGAAATTTCACTTAATTGTCTTTCCTATGTCCTGGTTGGATAACATGGTTTTTGACAAGCAACAATGCATTATAGTTTGGGTAATTGTTTGCATCATGAGACTTACTCATTTGTTGTATAGCAATGTATTATTTTTTGGTCAGTATTGTGTATATATACAAAGCAAGAGCTGTTTCAGCTGTAATTTTTGTGGATTGTTGCTGTGAAGTGGAACACAGGTTTTTTTTTTATTTTTGAGGATCTTTTAGAAGAAAAACTAGATACTCGATAACTATATAAGCTGCATCTCTTTTTCAACATGGCGTAAGACTCGTTCTTGACGCAGATATCAGTTCATTTTGTGTAAATATTTGCAGGAGCGGACAAACTTTCCTCTTTTTGACCGTATCACTGCAGATAGCGAATGATTTTTCTGATCTTCCAGATGGTGATGGAGTTTCTTTGAATTGAAGTCCCTCGAAAACAATCTTCTGGCCCAGCCATTTCTCATTTATAAAGAGAAACGACTTAATACGATGGCATTTTTTCCATTTCAACATTAATTGACTGCAAAAGTTTTAAGCTTTTTTTTTTTTAATTAAATAGGCCTCTTTGGAATCCTCCTTATACTTCGAGAAATCACTTCTTTGCATCAAAAAGTTCAAAATTGCGTCAGTTTTCTTATTAATGTTTGGTTTATAACGCCAAACGATAAATAGTGCTTCTCGTTTCACTCCGCGTATCAAAACAAAAAAATGACATCAAAATCTAAAGTTGCAAATAGTTGCAGCTAAATTTAATATAAAACAATTATTAAGAAGTTATTTAACAATTTCATGCAAGAGTTAATTGCATGAAATTGTTAAATGACCAATCCATGCCAATCCCAAGTTTTCTGTTATCAAATTTAGCAAAATCGAAGTTGCAGCTAAATTTAATATAAAACAATTATTAAGAAGTTATTTAACAATTTCATGCAATTAACTCGACCAATCCATGCCAATCCCAAGTTTTCTATGTTATCAAATTTAGCAAAATCGAAAAAGAAATATCAATTTTATAAGCTAATTTTTAAAATCATGAAACTTTATCCATATGCCGATAATAATAATTTTTTTAGATTGTAAATTGCTCGGTTACTTATATTTGTAGGATCCATAGCAAGAACAGAAAATAAAATAATATTCAGCATAAAATTATTTGTTAAAGTTGTGGGGACTCGGAATTCGGGCCTGCTATAGAATGTCACTCCACTCCTCATCATAATTCAACGAGAGTGCACTTTAAATAATATAAGTATTTATCCCGCAGCTGGTCCGAGGTACTCGGTCCTCTGCAACTGAGAAAAAGAGAATTTTAAGATTAAAAGGACAGTTAAGCATCGACCAATGTACGTTATCTTGCCCGAAACTTCGTCTCTAGGATCGTAAATCTCGAAACAAAAAGAGATTACGTATAGCGGACGAAGGATCGTGCTGGTGCAGGTATCCATGGACTAACGCAGTAGACTCCACCTGCAATAGAAAATAATAGACAATAGCCAGAAAGCACCGAGGTCCGAGAATTTGAGCAAAATGTCACGTTTTCGGTCCCGGACTCGGCGAAGTTTAAAAAGGGGATCGGCTGCACGCATTGGGGAGAGAAAAAGAGAAGACAAGGAGAGTGACGCAGATATCGCCCATCATCGATCGAGTCGGACTTCGCCTTGCAAGGACAAGAAAAGTCTCCTGCCAAAAATAAACAATAATTATTCTGATAACTACAATCGCCAAAAAACTGTGCCTAAAGAAGATAAAGAACTTTCTTCTCTTTGAAGAACAAAGACCTTCGCAACGCCAAAAAAGGAAATCCTCTTCGACTTGGCAGCCACATCGAGGGATTGTCAGATCTTCACTATACCGACTTACCGACCTCATTTCAAGGTATTTGTCCTCCGACTATAATTGTCGGGTTTTGATATTGTAAAACTCTCTCCAATAAATGAAGTTGCTTGTTGTTACAAACGTAGTCTCTGTGTTCGAAATTGTCTCAGTCTCATTACTTGTCCTTACTCACTCCACTGACCGCAAATAGGCCATAAGCCTGTTTTATATCATCCGAGACCTCATAAAGTGTAGGAGACAACGATTCGGTATGAGTGCGAGAATGTCAAGACCCGCAGAAACGTGTTCTTTACAGCCCTACCAACTACTCCCCATTCACTGTTTAAATTAAATATTTTTAGATGTTATACTCCCAAGTATTAAGGCTTATTTTAATACAACAAAAAAAGTTTAAAACGTCTAGAAGGATTTTTGACTTTCGCACACTCAGATCGATAACAGTGACCTTTGTGCGTCACCTCTTTTTTTGGAACGATTAAAGACAAGGGATCAGTATCAACTCGATATTTAATCTTCACGTAGAATGTTATAAAAAGTCTATCAAATATTTTTTTAGTTATACAGAAATCTTAAAAGTTTCAACCTCAGCCATTTTTAAACAGATAAAGATGAAGCATTAACAGATATATCATCCAAGTCATCTACCGTGACTCGATCTATCCGTTAAATATAAAAATATAATAATAATACGTTTAATATATATTAAGAGAAGTAAGAATTCCGCTATTTTTATATGACTGAAGACAGGAAGTTAAGCAGTGATGAAATATTTTACTCTATCAGGTCATAATTCTTAAATATTATATCAAGTCGCAATTGTTTGAAAAAATATATATATACTTTTTATACCTGACAATAAATAATAGCCTATAAATTTTCCGTATATAATATAAAACATTAATCATTATCAAACAAGACATATCATTAATTTTTTATGGCAGGAAACAATTTACAAGTTGAAAAGCGAAAAATAAGTTTCTTTTTTTATAGTAAAAATATCCTGTCTAGCAACAGTAGAATAGATTTACTGATAGCTTACTTAATAATTAAATAATTTATTTAATAAATATTAAATAAATTATTTGGCATATAATTTAGCAGAAAAACAAACACATAAAAATTAAACATTAAATTATTAGATACTGGTGTAAAAGAAAATGTAATGATATCATTTATTTATTTTTATTTTAATATTTTAACCCAAAGGATCACCAAGGGAGTCCAAGAAGAAGGGATCAAAAGGGATCAATTTTAAAACCCTTAAAGCAGAATAGTCAAACTTGAAGTCAGCAATGTAATAAAACAAATAAAATAACCATAACATAATGGAGATCATATAATTTTTTTTAATTTTTAATCTGAAAAAAATTCTAGAAAAATATTGTTTGAATTCATGCAGAATTCAAGCAATATTTTTCTGGATTTTTTTTTTCTGGATTCAGAATAATTTAATAAATAAATAATACAGTACAATGTTGATAATTGAAAATTAAAAAGAAAATAGCTGACACGATAATTTGTAATGATGTGTTGTCACCCAATAATTTATCCTCCCTTGACTTGCAAAATATTATTTTTAACGGAATAACGATTCATAATTAGTGAGAATTTATTTTCATTGAATAATCGAATATAAAATAAAAATTGATGAATTAATTATTGAAACGAATTTTTATTTTTATTTTGTCCTGATATGGTTTTGGATACTATTCTGGTGTTTAATGAATCCCTTGATTAGTGCGGTTAATAAATCCTCGCAACACACCGCGTATATCAAAACCGCACTAATCAAACTAAAAAACCAATGAAGTTTGTGTTTAGAAAATATATAGAATGTAAAAAATTATTTTTTGTAATTATTTATTTTTTTTAAATTTGCATTCTAACCTATACATTAATCTCAATTTACAAAATTTGAGATTGTATATTTTTATTTTTTATGCATTCAAAAAATAAAAATATATAATCTCAAATTGTGTAAATTGAGATTAATGTAAAGTTTAGAATGGAAATTTAAAACAAAATAAATAATTACAGAATAATAAAAGATATTAAAACAATAAAATTTTTAAATATGGAAATAGGCATTTTAGCAGTTATGACATTTTAATAGCTGTTAATATTTCTATTGATAATGTTAGTTTCAATAGTTGACTGTCAGTAATAGAGCTATTACTTTTTCAAAATCATAAAGTTAAATATTTATATAAATTTTATATATATAAAGTTTAATATTGGAA
>AYEL01056841.1:0-22595 GCA_000484575.1 Olivierus martensii | reverse complement strand
TATATAAAGTTTAATATTGGAAAAGAATAAAACAAAAATTATAGCAGTTTCCATAAAACAAATTAAATTTAAATTTCTTTAGCAATTATTTAATTCAATATAAACTTTACAATATAAGTTCAAATAAATAATGTATTTTTATATATATATTTATAAGTACAAGTTACAATCATTCCTGAAAGAATTGAGACTGGCAAAATTGTTAAAGATAATATAAATTGAGACCAACTTTCTCATAAGTGGAATGTTAAAGTGGTATAATTGGTTCCAGACCAAAAATTTTGACCAAAAGAAACCAATTTTTGAAATTATATTCTATACTTATGATACATATAAAACCTGATAAATAAAATGATAATTTAAGGAGAAAAGTATGCTTTTTCATAAATTGAAGAGTGTGATCTGAAAACACGTTAAGTCCATTTTTGTTAATTTTCAGGAGAAGCAAAATATGAATGGAATTGAGAAAGTATTTCTATTTGAATGAATTATCTTACCAGATATCTGTTTCTAATCATATACATGCACTTCTCAGTAAAATCTTGAAATCAATCATCATTAGTTTTTAAATACACAATTACTAAATACATTGGTGTTAATGGAAACTCGCTAAGTCCAAGGACTGAATGTGTTTTCAATTACACTAATTCTTTATTAGAGGAAAAACTAAATTTATTTTGATTTAAGTATTAAAATATAGTCGATTCTCGGTATTCGAAGATTCCCTATTCACATATTCGATTTTCCCGAAAATTTATTTGTAACCACAGATTCGATTTTCGCGGAACTTTTGCGCTTATTCGCGGATTATTTCTGATCGGCAACTGATACAACCCGCTAAAAAATAATTGTTCCTTAACATATAACTAAAAAAATTATGAATAAAAAAGTTTTTCTGCTCTTTCATATTCCTCTATTGAAGAATAAAAATTTATTTTTTATCCAAGAACTGAACGTTTGGAACACAAAATACTCAATAGTCGCCAATTAACTCAATTTCAAATCAAAATCGAAAATAGACTGCATATCGTCTCTCTCATGACAAAGTAACGAAATTACATTTATGACTAATTTTAGCAAAGTATTTCCCAATAATTGCATTTTGTGTGTATATTGTGTTTCTAGTATGGATTTACAAAAATTAATGAAAATATTTTGTTATTACTATGTAAGGGTTCACATATAACACATTTTATATTATAGGAGAGTAAACGTAATTTTCTAAATGTGTAAAGTAAGAACTGTGTTATATAAGAGTTTTTGCAATTTTCAAATTGTGTTAGAGCGAAATCGTGTTGTAGGAAGCCGTGTTATAGGAGTGATACCTGTACTGTATTTCTTTTTAATGTTTTTAAATAATATCATTAAATCAAATTATATTTGTTTGGCAGTAATTGAAAAGTGTAATCTGAAAACATGTTAAGTCCATTTTTGTTAATTTTCAGTAGAAGCAAAATATGAATTGAGAAAGTATTTCTTATGTGAATGATTATCTATTACCAGATATCTGTTTCTAATTCATATACATGCACTTCTCAGTAAAATCTTGAAATCAGTCATCATTGGTTTCTAAATACACAATGACTAAATATGATGGTGTTAATGGAAACTCACTAAGTCCAAGGATTGAACGTGTTTTCAATTACACTCATTCTTCATTAGAGGAAAAACTAAATTTATTTTGATTTAAGTATTAAAATATAGTCGATTCTCAGTATTCGAAGATACCCTATTCACATATTCGATTATTCCCAAAAATTTATTTGTAACAACAGATTCGATTTTTGCGGAACTTTCGCGCTTATTTGCGGATTATTGCTGATCGGCGAAAATGCTGTTATAAATGTTACTCTTAACTCATAATCTCTCTCCTTCTGCCTGAAAAGTCTCATTATCTATCATTCTGGCTCCACAGATTGCAGGTAAGCCAAAAATGTACCAGTACATATTCTTGGGGAAATTCAAACATTTACTTTTATTACTTCATGGGGAAGTTCTGAGGCCTTCTCCATGAGTACACTATACTCATGGGAAAGGCCCCAGAATATGTATTTAATCATTCCAAATTAGGAACTACTAAAATTCAGAAAAATAACTTTCCTTTAACAATAGATAAAAGAGTCCCAAGAAACTTAAATTTTTAATGTTACGATTTCATTTCAAGAGATTCTAACATGAAAATTAATAAACAATATAACAATTTTACCTTTAATAAACACGACAAAAATTCCCACAACAATTTTATTTCCAACAGTAATAGCAGTTTGTTTTTTTACCAACCTGCTGGCAGGTTTAGGAAAACGCTCTGCTCATGCGCAAAGGACTGAACGAGTTTTCATAGTTACTGTTGTCTGGACTGAGCAAGTTTTCAAAAGCAAAGCAGAATTCAAATGCCCCATACACATCGATTAGCATAGTTTTTAGAACAAACTTTTCTTTAATAAGATAGAAGACTTCAATAGGAGTATGTATTTGCATCAAATACATACTAAAAACACATTTTTTTATGTATTTGCATCAAATACATAAAAAAATGACAAAAATGGACTGAACGTGTTTTGGGATCACACTCTTCAATTATATCCAATAATAGAAATTGCAAGAAACAAGCTTTTAATTATCAAGAAATCAATTAGTGAACTTTGAAAAATAAATTTCTTTTTTTCTCAGAATCGCCTAAAAGGAAGCAAACATTTTTTTTTTTATTCTTTGTCTTGTTGCTGCTGCTTGTTGTTCACTTGAATCAATGAAGAATCTCAATTTTGCTTCAAAAAGTCTGTTCAGAATCATCCAGTTCCAGATGTTCAGCAATAACTTTTATGACTTTGTTTTCCTTGACTGCAATTAAGGAGGACTTCTCCTCTCTCTACATTGTAAAAATTGCAAACAACACACTAAAGTCACTTGGTAATAGTCAACCGTCCTGGTCACACATTTTTTTCTGTATCACATACAGTGGTCCGTTGAACATATTTTTGGTCTGTTGAGGTGGATAGAGAACAAAGGAAACGTTTTCCTTTTTCATAACAAACTGACCAGGGTTTCTCATCTCATAACACAACAGATCAGACGAGTTGTAGCTGTTTTTCAAGTCATCGCTGAAGCAAACTACTTAAATCATCAACTTCTTGTGAGTTAACTCCTTTATGTTTAATCAAATATCTTAATATTTAAAAAATGGCAGAATTAAAAATGCTCATACACAAAAGAGGGGGACATAAATGCAGTCTATGGCAAAAACGCATTACGAGTCCATCCATCAAAGAACTGAGGTAGAAAAAACTGAACTAATAAATTATCACAATGAATTGATTATTTAGAAGAACTGTTTGCAAAATTCCATGAAACACAATCACAAATTGAGACAATTTGTGAGGAGGAAGATCTAGCACATCACTATGATTCTCGGGATCAGTTTGAAAACGGTTATTTTACATTAACATCAAAAATTAAGGCTTTAATTGAGAAGCATAGTAGAGATTTTTTTAATGACTTACAAGTTAGTGCAGGTTCAAACTGCTGGTTCGGTGGTTGAATCGGTAACTGATGATAAGGATGTTCTTGCATTATAATTACCAAAAATGCAACTACCATGATTCTCTGGACAATACGACACATGGGTAAAATTTAAAGACATATTTATTTCATTAATACATTCCAACTCCAAATTAAGTGATGTGCAGAAATTATATTATCTAAAATCAAGCTTATCAGGCCAAGCAGCACAAAAAATTCAATCATTAAAAATGACAGATTAATTTTAAGGTAGCTTGGGAACTTCTTTGTGAAAGATATGATAACAAAAGATTACTTATTAATAACCATATTAACGGGCTTCTAAATCTCCCTTTTGTAAAATTTGAGTCTTCTTTGGAATTACGCAAATTACTGGACAAATTTTCTACACATATCTTAGCATTAGAAGCCCTAGACCAAAATGTTCATGATTGGAACACAATTCTTCTTAGCATTATTACGCAAAAATTAAATCATGTTACAAAACATGAATGGGAAACTACGACAAATTCAGAGGAATTTACAACATTAAATGACCTTAAAACATTCTTAAGGAAAAAATGCGAAGTCTTTGAAAAATTAGAAACAGCAAATAAAAGGGGTCATAATTTACATAAGCAATCTGTAAAATCCAGAGAACCAATTTCAAATTCTTTAATAACAAGAAATTAAACCATTAAATGTAATTTTTGCAGAAGTGACTAACATCTTATCTATAATTGTAGTAAAGTTTTTAGCATTAGATGGTAGTATGAAAAATAAGGAAGTAAGGTATAAACGTTTATGTATACAATTCAGGCAACTGCAAGAAATAATACCAAGAGACATCGTACTTTATTACACGATCTTAAGAGTAAACAGTTAAGCAGAAATGATCACCTCAGTAATGATGATAATAGCAGCCTAAGTTCAGGTCAGATACTGTTACTATGATAAATTCAAACATAAACATGATTGAACAATTCTGTTATCTACAGCATTAGTATATGTTATGGACAATACTGGTACATTTCAATATTGTAGAGTTGTGAGATCTCCAGGTGGCGCTTAACGGGATTTAGTTGACCGGTCAGGAATTAACCTTTTGAGCGATGGTGGATTTCGCGTAGGTTGGACGGGAGAACGACGGAGTGCTCCGACACAGAACTGACTCAGACACCAGTTTCAACAATTATTAACATGTTTATTGTGAGAGAGAGTTCTTTACAGTTGATTACATAGATCACCCAAGGAGGATAAATACCTTTGTTCTTTCTGCTTTCACAAAGAAAGTGGGAGGATGCTCTGTTTCCTTCTGATGAAATGTCCGATTGGTCTTGGCTCTGTCACTCAGTTCAATAGTTTATCGGTCGACACACAAGCTTGGTGGGTCCACAACTGTGAGAGAAGGTGTCTATTCCCTTTCATGGCGTATTAGATTATGGATCACAAAGCAGTTTCATAACCACAGAAATGTGCAATAAATTAGGCTTGCAAAAAACAAAAATTGACTTATCAGTATTAGGAATAAATAAGGCTTCATTTCACATCAAATACAAGATACAAATTAATCTACAGTCTAGACATACATCATACAACACAAGTATTACATGTTTCGTAATAGATAAAATTATAGATGATATAACTTCAAAAAAGTAATTATTCTATACCACAGTTTACTATACCAAGAAAAATTAAACTTGCAGATATTAATTTTAATAAATCAGGTAAAATTGATATGTTATTAGGTTCAAACATTTTTGGGATCTATTATGCCCAGTAAAATTGAAATTATGTAAGGATCAAATTTTTTTCAAAAAACTCTTTTAGGTTGGATTGTCACTGGTCTATTTATACATAAGGATTCACTTATAAATCAAGTTTTGTGTAACTTTATAACCAATAAAAATGTACAAACTCAACTACAAACATTTTGGGAGCTTGAAGAATGTGAAAATATTGATAATAGACAAAATTTGGGCAAGAATGTTTTGGAAAAACATTTTGTAGAAATGACTAAAAGAGACACAGAAAGGAGATTTATTGTATCCACCCTCTTTCCAGAATCAAGACTAAATTTAGGCAATTCCTTAAATGTTGCATTGAAACGATTCTATAATTAGAAAGGAAACTTAATCAAAATCCACATATAAAGGAAAGATACATCAAATTCATGACTGAATATCGTGAATTAGTTCACATGGCCAAAATATCTAATTATCATGTCAATTTAGATAAATCATATTATATACCTCATCACGGAATCAGTAAGGAAAATAGTTTCACAACAAAACTTAGAGTAGTATTCAATGTGTCCTGCAAGACTACTAATAACGTCTCATTTAATGACATACAACTTGTAGATCCTACTATTCAAGACAAGCTGTTTAATATCATGCTGAGATTTCACATACACAAATATGTTTTATCCGCTGATGTCGAAAAAATGTATAGACAAGTGCTAATCAACCCATATGATTGGGATTATCAACATAAAACATCAAAAATTTCATTGACCTAGCATATAAATTTTCCAATGAATGGGTTCCATACTTAATCTCAGCTATTCTTTGAATGTAAAGCCAAAGCATTTGCTCTTAATTAATCCCGTCAAATGTCCTGTATGTTATATAGTTTAATTAATATGTTGTTCATAGGCAATATTATATACTAGAATTAATGCTGATATAAAATATGGTTACACTGTTTTCTATAATTATGGGTTTTCATCACATTTTTTATCTATTAGGAAGAAAAATGTTGGAAATGGTTTTATTCTGTTTCACTGCTGTAAATTTTTTAATTAATTTAATTTTTGCTAACAACTTAATATCAAAACAATTTTAAGTGAGGTGATCTTAAATGAAGACTTACTATATATAGTTTATTTTTATTTATCATTGCTATATTTTATAAAATTACAGGAAAACATTTTTAAAGTCTATTAAGCATCTCTGTATCTTATGTAATATTCAGATGTTATCAATATAAAATATTTTTACTTTCTTGAAAAAGTTTATGCATAATTATTAACGACTAATTTAAATAATAAAAACAAAAACATTTATTGATACTAACAAGGACTATTTAATTACATCCCACTTTCTTTCTTATTAGATACTAACAAGGGGAGAGGTCTTTACAAAATTCTTTACACTGCAAAACACTTACAAGGGGAGGACACATTGAGAATGCATTCAATAAAAAGTATTACTAACAAGGGGAGGACACAGCTGACTTATTTGAAACACATGGATATGCTAACAAGGGGAGAACACAGCTGACCCCCACCGATTTTGATCCGCTTATAGTATGGTGAAAATACATCAAAAAAGAGTGAATACGTGTCCGAGCTTTGTATGAATATGGCCTTCTAATAGTACTTTTAACACTTGAAAAATCGAACTTTTGATAATTCAGCTTAAAAACGACAACATATCCATCACTTGAAAAATCAAACTTTTGATAATTCAGCTTAAAAGCGATGGATAACTTGAAAAATCGAACTTTTGATAATTCAGCTTAAAAGCGATGGATAGAAGAAAAATCGAACTTTTGATAATTCAGCTTAAAAACGATAGATAGATAATAGATCATAAAAATCGAACTTTTGATAATTCAGCTTAAAAGCGATGGATAGATATTTCGAACTTTTGATAATTCAGCTTAAAAACGATAGATAGATAACAGATCATCAGGACTTTTGATAATTCAGCTTAAAAACGATAGATAGATAACAGATCACCTATTGCACAGATGGCGCACTTTATTGCTGTATTTTTCGTGGCAACATTAACCGCGATAATCGAGGTATTCCTGTATTTACAAAAATTAATATTTTTTATAAATTGTTAAACAGAATTTCACATTTACATAAAAATTAAAATAGATACCATGGATATTTTAATCAAATGCTCAGAGATTTTGTGGAAAGTTGATTTCAGAAAGCTGGGAATAAAAATGTTAATAATAATTGCATATAAAGTTGCCATATTCTAAATCTTTGAATTGGTTACAATATTTTATTAAGTCAAAGTTATTGGCTATAGTTTTATTAAAATTTCTCACATATGTATATTGTATATAATCTCGATGTTTTTCTTCAAGAAAATAAAGTTAAAAAATATATCATGAAATTTAATGCGAAAATACTATTCATGTTTTAAATGAAATCATCAGTTTCTGTAAATAATATTAATCATATCATAATCTGGAAAAAATATATTTAAAATTTTATATATATCATATTTGGAGTCAATGTTTCAAAAGTATTTGAGGAAATGTTTCGGATATATGGATATTCTCTCTAAAACACAAACTAAAATTTTTTATAATAATATTAAAATTATAAATTAATAAAATAGAGTATCTGGATTAATTCAAATATTCATTACACATTGCCAAATTTTTTTTGATATATTCCAGAACTAAATAAAAAATGGAGTATTAAGTTTTCATTAACTTCTAATCATTCTCTTAACAGGAATACTATTTCTGTTAAGAGAATGATTAGAAATTAATGAATAAAAATACTATTATTTGTTATTAGATTGAAGCATAATATTGACTGCCAATAGAATATGATGAGTAAGTCACCTATGTTGGCTTGAGCCAACTATTTAGATATGAAGATAATATTTTAGATATTTCTACTGTCCGACCAGCTTAGCTGCAACCATCGACGCAAGTATGTGTGTGTTAACTGAATGAGTCCAGACAAAATAGGGATGACAGCTTCGCACATGGATGTTTTCAAACGCAAGAAAACTGAAGTTGAATGGAAGTTTATTGTAATGTCGAATGCTAAATGATTAATTAAAATTGAATGGAAGTTTATTGTAATGTCAAATGCTAAATGATTAGTTTTGATGATGGAAATAGTATTTAACAGAACTTAATATAATATTAATTCAATAATTCCCACCCATGATTATATCAACTGCGACTCTCCCTTTCGTGTTTGGACTCATCCACCTTAGCTAGGCACGGCTTTCGTGGACAGACAATATTTAGATATGACGCTGATATTTAGACAGCTCAGAAATCTGAAAAATTCTCTCTCAGGTACTGATATTCATTAATAACTGCTTAAAATATTAAAAATAGCATAGATTCTCAATTAATTTATTTTTTAATAAATCTGTTCAAATTAATGAAAATTAATCTTCAAAGGTAAGAAAAATCTTTCAAATCTGTTAATATGACGCTGATATTTAGACAGCTCAGAAATCTGAAAAATTCTCTCTCAGGTACTGATATAACTGCTTAAAATATTAAAAATAGCATAGATTCTCAATTAATTCATTTTTTAATAAATCTGTTCAAATTAATGAAAATTAATCTTCAAAGATAAGAAAAATCTTTCAAATCTGTTGAAGGATTCTTCTTCCCTTCAAAGGTACTTAAGTGCAGTGGTCTCAAATGTGCAATTTGAAAGGAAATGAAGGGCAGAATATTTTTAAACAAAATTACAATGAAAGGAAAATATTTTACTAATAGCACATAACATAGGTTGAGTACAATACTCTTTAAATTTTACATTGGTATTTTATTAATGTTAAATTGTAATAATTTTTCGACTATAATATGTATTTAAACAAATAGCTAAAATATCTTTGCGGACCATACAAAACTGCTTTATGCCCAGTTTGAGACTGTTGGTTTAGGTAATATGTATTTAAACAAATAGCTAAAATATCTTTGCGGACCATACAAAACTGCTTTATGACCACCAGTTTGAGACTGTTGGTTTAATGAATCACTATATGCAGAATTTTTCTGTAATTATAATAAATAATGTTTATAACTTTAAACTCTATTATTATGTATCTTATAAGTTGTATTTTTCTTTTATTTTCTAAAGATTGTTTTAAATGTCATATTTACATTACAATCACCTTGTATAAACTTTTAATATTTAAAATGGAATTTTATACAGTAGAATCTTGATACCTTGAATCTCACGGGAACAAAAAAAATTCGATATAGAGTTTTCGAAATATCAAAGTTCAATTTTTATAAAGATTTTTAAGTCAATAATGCATACCGTAGTTTTTAATACTGTATAAGATACTTTTTTCCCTATGAAATTAGTATCTAAATACTCTTGCATTTTATAAAATCAAAGGTTGAAAATATCACTGAATAAACACGATCATATTGACAAAAACTTATCAACAATTAGAAAATGAAACTATTATAGGCATGCTCAGTATTCCGAGCATGCACAAAAAAGTTCCTGTTCTGGTTATCGATAACGCATTTATGTTCTTTTGTTAAATTTAAATCCTTTGTTTAAACACCAAAAGCAAGGAAAAATTTTAAGTATTTTTTAATTTCTGTAGCACAAAAATTATAAACTTATTCAAGATAGCAAGGGTTTTGAAGAAAATACTTCGAGATAACTATTGAAATTGCTTTGGTTTAATGCCGATAGTGCATGGAAAAATTTTTTCCCGCATATAAAGGGTTTCGAGATAGAGAGGTTCGAGATAACAAGGTTACACTGTATATATAATAAATTCCATTATAATATTCAAATACAGGCAATTACATAAGTTGATTTTTCAGTGAAACCTCACATATCAGAGCATACTCTATACTGGCATTTTTCAAAACTTTTTTGACTGCCACCCACTGCAGGAACCACATTTTCTATTGTGATCCCTAACTGATAAATCAGAGACAAACATTGTGTGAATTATTATATCCATTTATTTGTTATTGACAAATGTTTCATATTTGTTATGAATGGTACATATTGGCATAAATGAATCACTTTCAAAAAGTTTTATTTTATAAGTTGTTTTCAAGCATGTTTGTGTATTTTTTCTGTTTATTGCAACCCATTTTATTTATTTTGCAAACTAAAGGATTGTGACCTGTAGTTTGAAAAATGCTGACCTATACAATATTAAAATAGTACCCTATACTTTGTCACAAAGATATAACATTAAAAATAGTTATATTAAAATAATACACACATAAATTGCAAGGTAAAGCATTTGCTTACCATTTTAGAGACTGGATTCAATTCAGTGTCCACACCTTCAGTTTTTCAGGAGAATTCGAGTCCTGCAAAACCTGGATCTCTCTTGTATTAATTTAATAAACCAAGAAAACGCTCACACAGATATATAATGAAATTAGGAGAAAATGCTTGCATCTTTTGTTATAGTTTTATCCACTATGATAAAAATATATTTTTGTTTTTAGTCAGGGAATCTTTATGTAACTACAGATCTATATAAGTTGGGAATTGCCTGGAACTTACTTATGTAAATTTTAAATAATATAAATATAGTTACAAATTATAAATCACTCAGTTTTATTAAGCACATATTAAACATGGTTTAAGATACTACAGTATCTCAACTGATTAGTAATGTATGTACAGCAGATATACATAAAATTAGTTGTAAATAATTTTTGAATTTAAATTTTATCAAACTTACAAATTCTTTAGACTTGCATCATTTCAGATATAGAAATCTATAACATTCAATTTTTAAAACTTTGAGCAGCTTAATGAAACATATCTTTTCTTGAAATATGCAGGTAAATTAAATGATCTAACTTTTCTACAAAAGTTTAAATTACTATAATTTAAATTTAACAACTAAAAGTTAAATTTAAATAAAGTAATAAAATAATGTATTAAAAGATATTGTTAAAATTAAATACTGAATAGCTGAAACAATAAAGCACAGAACAATCTGGTATCATCTTGATCATTTTAATTTCTAGCAAATTTATAAAACTTTTTCAGATGAGATATGATAATGAGGCTTTATACAATTAATGATATATGAAACTAAACCAGTAACGATGGAGCGGGTTTCTTTCCTGGCCAGGCTTCTTTTGCATATTTTTTCTTTTTTGGTTCGGGTGGAATGTTTGTATCCACCACAGCTCTAGGATGCAAGAGTGTTGTTGTGATAGGTGGAGCTTCGACAGGAGGTAACAAATCCACGTCTGGAGCAGGGTTTGGCAAATGTAATCCAAGTTTTGCTGATAATGAAGGTGAAAATAATGGAATAACATGGCTATGCATTCCGGAGTCCAGTGATGCACGAGAATAGTCAGTATTATAGGATGAGGCATATACTTGACTGCCAACAGAATGTGATGAGTCAGATAATCCACTTCCAAAAGGATTAGATGCATCAAGTTTAACTTTCTGAAATTACAAAATAAAAAATTAATTCCAATAATTTTAATTTTGAAAGGGTACAGGTATCCCTCCTATAACATGATTTTAAAATTGCAGAAACCTTTATATAACCCAGTACTTCTACAATACAGTTTTTTACTTAACACATTTAAAAAATTATGTCAGTTCTCCTATAGTACAAAACATTTTCATTAATTTTTGTAAATCTATACTAGGGATACACGATACATACATAAAATGCAATCATTGGGAAATGCTTTTCTAAAATTAGTCATAAATGAAATTTTGCTATTTTGCTGTGAGAGAGACAATATGCAGTCTTTTTTCGATTTCAATCTGAAATTGAGTTAATTGAATTAATTTTGAATTGAGTTAATTGTCGACCATTGAATATTCTGTGTTCCAAATGTTCAGTTCTTGAATAAAAATAAGTTTTTATTCTTCAATAGAGGAATGAGAAAGAGAAGAAAAAATTATTCATAAATTTTTTTGGATATATGCTAAGGAACAATTGTTTTCTAGCAGGTTGTAGTGGGTTAGATTACAGAATTTGTAAAGAGAACAGAAGATACACAAACTTTAAATGCATAAAAAATTTCAGAAAGTAAAGTTGACATTCTTAAAGAAAAAAATGTTCTCATTTTAATGAAACAGCAATAAGGAAGATATAATTATTAAATGAATGTTTTATAGGCTGTATACTTTTTTCTTTCCTTTTGTTTGACATATATTGTTTTTTAGAGCCTTATATATATTTTTTTTCTTACTTTATGTTTTGTGTGTAATATTCTTAATAAAAATTAACTTTCTTATGTGGAACTAAAGAAAGTTATTTGTTTTGAATTGGTTTTGGAATGTAATCTGGAATTAAAGAAAGTTATTTGTTTTTAATTGGTTTTGGAATGTAACTGTCTTTTTTTGTATTGGCTCTAGGTCTCATTCAATATATATATAACAAACTTTTGAACTTACTCATTTATATATTACAATAATTTATATCAAAGCAATTTTCAAAGAGAGAATATATGTTATTTGTATTGTATATAATTCAATCATTTTACTCATTCAGAGAGATTTACATAAATTATTGTACAATAATTATGTTAACATTAAAACATTAACATGTACACTTAGTCTATTTATATAGCAGATGATATTTAACAATTATTGTTTATAATAATGTATAATGCTTAGTAATTATTAACATTATCATATGTTATAAATTTTGCATATCAGTAATTAATTGTTGTTTACAATACTAATGTAACAATAGTTAACTTTATTATTATTTTTGCACTACTACCCATATAAAATTTCAATATTGTACAGATATTAAATAAAAATAATTTTAAAAACATTTTCACATGTTAGGAAACTTTTTATTTTATTTTTGTAAAAAACAAAATAAGATATTTTGTAAAAATCTATGAACAATGCTGTAAAAAGAAATATAAAACACAGCTAAACCATATATGCTCATTTATAATAAATGGATTCTAATATTTGCTCATAATAATAATTCTTAGAAGTAAAAATTTCGTTATATTTAATATGGATTTCTTGATTTGATTTTAAGTTTTTCTGTTTAAAAGTTTATCCTGCTTATAACTATATAATATTCTTATATACAGTATAGTCCTAAATGGTTGAGCAAATTTAAATTCCAGATGCTACCTATCAAAACAAAGAAAAAAGGACACATGATATATGTCTAGAAATATTTCCTTTTGATGATAACACATAGTATAAAAAATATAGACTATATATATCATATTACTTCGAATTTAAGCAGCACTTTTTATTCCAATTTTTAAAATGTAAAATTTGGGTGTAGCTTAAATTCAAAGCGAATATTTTAACATCTTATTTCTCCCATCTCCCATTCCCCAATGTTCAGGTTTTTGCTTTATGCTCTACACATGCGCATAATATTACAATCATTGATAACAGTTTATTCGGTGATCTCCCGTTCATATTTTTCTAATTTAATCCAGTTGCTGTTTGATAGTAGCTTGTAGAATCGCGTCAAATCTGGCCATATTTTAATTATAAGAAAAATCATGAATTACCATAATGCTGTTTATACCGCTCATGGAAACAAATTTCCACCTTTTATTATTTAAAAAAAAAAAAAACTGAATCCAAGGAAAATTTTCCTAAGGTTTGAGCATTAAAAGAATGCATGGATGATAACAGAATTGATGAAAGATTGATTAAAACATGTTTGGAAGAAGATATCTGGCACTATTTAAACAAAAAAAAACAAGGAAAGTAGATAGTATACTGAAGAAGATTCTTAATAAATTACCAGCTTATTATGTATATTAGTACCTATTTAAGTAAACAAAAATGTTTCTTATTTCAATACCTATTATAAAATCATTTTTAATTTTTCCAATTTTAAAATCCTACTGTGGCTTAAATTCAAAGTAATACGATATTATCTTGAAAAAGAAAGCAAAATCATAGATTATTTCTAGCCATTCATAGACTGCCCCAGTTGACTGAAATGTTTTGATTAATTTACAATTTGTTTTATTACAGTTGATCACAAACCACAATTTACTACAGCCATCATGAGACAATAGGCCTATTGAATTGTATGTTTTTATATCCTGCATTATCTCAAAAAAGAAACATTTCCAAGCCTGTATTTATATGGATCTTGTTTTTGTTTTGTTTTGATAAGTAGCATCTGTGATTGAAATTTAGTCAGACTTTTTAGAAATACCCTATATATTAAATTTCTAATTCTATTATCTATTTTTTCATTAATCTTCAAATATAATCTAAATAATGTTTATTTATAGTAAATAAAGCAATTTTCTATCATCATAATTTGAAAAATACTATTATTTAATTAACTCATTTTAGAATAACTAATAAAATTATTAGAAACATATGATTTGATCTGGAATGATAATGCTATCCTCAAATTTTTATAAAATTTACTATTATTAAATTTATAGAGATATTTGAATTTTAATAAAAATTATTTATTAATTTATATTGAAATAGAAATTAGTGTGTTATTTTGTTTAATTTACTTTAATGCAAATAAAATATCTCAGTTGCTCTTGTTTAAAATATCTCAGTTGCATTCAAAAAGCATATTAGATTTATATAAAAAATAATAATGTTAAGTTTTGTAATCAGTTTTATAACAATTTTTAATTTCTTAATTATTGAGCATTTATAAGTTTTCTGCCATTGAATTTTTAATGAATCATAATATCAGAATTCTTCTAATGTATGCCAATATAAATATTGACAAATTTCAAATTATTCTTAATTTTTATTCTATTTACAAATTATTCAAAATGAATCAACTTCAGGAACATGATTTTATTTTCAATATAATAAATATCTATTATTATTTACTCTTATAATTTCTCTGTTATGAGCAATTTTTATTTTTTATAATTATTGCAGAATTTACTATATTCTCATCACATATTTTGGTGACAAAAATCCAGATGCCATATATTTAAAATCTCTAGTGCATAAAAAAAAAATATAACTACTTTTTCCAAAATCAATATAATATACAAGATTTTACATATATATTTATAATAGTTGAATTGTTTAATTCAATTGAAGAAAAAATCTTCAAATTTTTTTTATATAGGTTTGTCCATCAACTCTACTATTTTTCAGATATCATTTTTAAAAGATTCTGTTTAATTGAAAAGAATCTATAAAATTAAAAGTTTCTGTTTGCTAAATTTTAATTATATTTCTTTATATGTAATAATTTACTTTATCAGAGATAGTGTATTCTGATAACCTCAACAAAACATTAACCTATACAGTTTACATAGAAATTTTATAAAATACACCTATCTCCTGATTTACACACAAGATCAGTTTCTCAGAATACCATGTAAATCGAAATCATGGATTTTTTTATAAAAAACTGTGTAAATAAAAAAAAACAATATGTACATAGTCAGTTATTTAATTAAATTCATTTATTTCAACATAAAATAAAAATAAAATACAAATGAAAACCACTGAATATGAAGTTTTAAAAATTTTAAATTAGAAAAAGTACAACAGCATGCACCTTTCTGCACTAATTAGTATGAATGCTTTTTGAGTTTTTAAATTTTTTAACAGTTTTTTGAGTACAAAAAAGGGGGAATTCCCTTTTTTTAGGTTTAATGCCAATGTTAACAAATGAACAGTATTAAAAAATGACTGTACAAATATGTGCGAAGTATAAATTTTTGTTTTTAAAAATCCATTATTTTGAAAACTGTGTAAAAGCAAAACTGTGTAAAAAAAAAAAAAAGAACTGTGTAATCAGAGGAAGGTGTACATTGAAATTTTTAACAGCAAAAAAAAAAAAAAAAAAAAGAACTGTGTAATCAGAGGAAGGTGTACATTGAAATTTTTAACAGCTCTAATAAAGAAAGATTTTTTTTGATAAACAATTGTTAGGAATGAAGAATAAATCTTTATTCCTGTTAGTTTTTGTTGGCATATTTAAACAGATCAAATCAATAAGACAGTGACCATTAATCATATTAGAGACAATTTTAGTAATGTGATTAACTCTGATATCTGTTTAATATTTAATGCAATGAATTTTAGTTCTGTTTAAAGATGTAAATTAAAGTAAACCAATATAGTCATTTATTATTTACTTCATGTCTGGTCATTGTTTCTTTGTATATTGTTGTATACAATATAAGAAGAAACTAGAATGATTATCTAGTTTATATATTTTTTTTTTATCTTATTATATATATATATATATACCAATTGTGGGATTTCTAGAAACTTTCATCTTTTTGTCCTGATTCTTAGCCCCATGTAGCATGGTTTCACAGTACATGACATTTTATAGGAACCTCACTATCATGTTATATGAAGGTTACCTATACTTTCAAAAAAATTTTATTTATGAAAACTAGTAATTTTTATGATGTCAGTATCTAATAGATATATAAATCTATGCTAAATAAATTATTCTGTCCAAACTAGAACTAAAAATAAAAGAAACAACTTGGTTCATAATATAAGTAATTTTTAATACGGTCAATTCTCATTATTTGCGGATTCCGTATTTGTGTATTTGACTATTAACACAAAGCAAAGGATGAAAATGTTGGGAAAAAAGGTTCACAGGAACCTAATTCTATATTTCCCATAGGCATAAAATGGTTCAATATTTTCTAATTCAGTATTCGCAAAGATTTGTGTATTTGACTATTAACACAAAGCAAAGGATGAAAATGTTGGGAAAAAAGGTTCATAGGAACCTAATTCTATATTTCCCATAGGCATAAAATGGTTCAATATTTGCTAATTCAGTATTCGCAAAAAATTTACAGAATGTAACTACCGTGAATGAGAATCGACTGTAAATAAAAGATGTTTTAATAAATAAATAACAATAAATAATTTTTTTTATAAAAAAAATAATCATTATCAGTATGACTTACTAGTATGAATAATATTTTTATTTTGCTCAAAAAAAAGTTATCTTAGTTATATCTCTCTCAAATATTTTGCTGTTATATCTTATTTTCTACTAAGCACTATTATTATTGATCATTTTAATATGATCAAGACAATTAAAAATACAAGAAAATGTAAAATTTGTCTACCTTATTTGGAATTAATGCTGTTTGAATTAAGTTTCTGAATTTCCCAACTGTTGGATCAACATCCTCTAAAATAAAAAAATAATAATAGAGTTTGAAATTAAAATAAATAATCATTATCAGTATGACTTACTAGTATGAATAATATTTTTATTTTGCTCAAAAAAAAAGTTATCTTAGTTATATCTCTCTCTCTCAAATATTAATATTATTATTATTATTATTATTTATGAAAAAAACATCAGTTTCAACATAAATATGAAAATCATCAGAAAAAATAGCAAGTATTTATAATATAAAATTCATACTTAAATTAAACAATTAGCTTGAACTTCAATTAATTAGTTACAGAAGTATCTCTCCATATATGAAATATTTTTACATGAATGATCATATTAGAAATAATTCTTTTATTCTTGCATATTAATAATAACTTTTGAAAATAGCTATCAAAAATTAAGGATTAAGCTTGAAAAAGACTGTTTAAATAGAAATCACAAACCACTCATGGCAAAAGATGTTGAAGTTAACTTAATTGACAAATATGGCATAAACTATGAAGACTATTAATTTTAATTCATCAAGGCATTAAGTTTTGATTTTAAATAGTATATTATTATTATTTAAATATTTTAAATCAAAGAAATAATTTAATGTAAATGATAAAAATAAATGTAACAATAAAAAGTTTATTTTTTAAGTAATCGAATCTGGTAAACAATATTATTACCAATATTGGTAATAATCTGGTAATCAACAACAACAACATTTTTTTGAGACTTATAAAAAATTTCAGATTTTTCCTTTGAGTATGATCTAAATGCTATTTCCGTGCCAAATTTAAAGTTTATATACCTAACAGTTAGGGCTGGGAATTTCTATTACTCACTCATACTATCGAGGATATATTTACATATTTAAAGTAAAATACAATTTATCAATTTTTGACACACACATAAATTGCCAAATAATTGATGGTTTTTGGCACTTTATAAATTTTTTAAATATGAATTCTTAGGCTATAGTTTTTTATTTGGATAAATTTATGTAACAACAAATAAAAAAATAGTTATTTCTTATTTCTCTAACAGCAAATCTTGTAAAAACCTTAACAAATCATCAAAACTTAAATGTTTTTTTTTTTCAGAACAGCAATAACAAATAATATCTATAGAGATAAGATCCTCCAATGGAAAAAAAATGATGTTATATATCTCATCAAAAAATTACATACTCAAAGTAATTTATCATAATTGCAAGAACAATGTATATAACAAACATATTATTATCTCACAAATACTACATATATATATCAATACATATATATATATGTAGTATTAAATAGCCTAAATAAATGTACTGGTATCCTCCACTTTACAAAAGTTGAGCATTCCTATGAAACTTTTAAAATAGTGTAAAACAAAGAAGCAATTATCATTAATTTATATGGGAAAAAGTTGAATAAGTATGATATATAACAGGGCTGTCCAAAAGGCGGCCCGCCAAGCTATTTTGTGCAGCCCACGAGGCTTTCATAATTTCTGATGTAATATTACTTTTTAATGTTTTTCACACCCGCGAGGCTTTCACAATTTGTGATATAATATTATTTTTTAATGTTTCTTTCCACTTTTATTATATAATATTACTTTTTAATATTTTTCACTTTTATTTATTACTTTTTTTGTAATAAAAAGAATCCTAAAATTGAATTATATTAACTCAATTAATTAATCAATAAAAACAATCCTAAAATGAATTATATTAACTCAACTAATTAATTTTTCTTAATTATTAGTAATTATTTAACGATCAACAAGCTATCAATGACTTCACATTTTTATAGGACTTTGGATCACGCAATTTTAGTTTTAGCTATTTCAGTTTAAAGTTTTGAATTGTGACAGTATATTAGTTATTTTTTGGTTTCTAACATTCATCATTTTAGTGATTGTGTGATCATTGTTGTGAGATTCTGTTTTAATTTTATTTTACTGTTTAATTTATTTTTATTTTATCATGAGTTGGTTGCATTTGTGAAATGAGTGAGAAAATGACTTTTTCATAACAAATCACATGGGTAAACTGCTTTGTTTAACGAATGTTTTTCTAACTTATGTGATTTTAGTCGGAAAGTAATATCAACTTTTGGTAGTACTTGTTTGTGTGAAAGTGCATTTCCTAACATAAAAATAGTTAAGAATTGATTCGGAACCTGCCTTGGAGATTCTTCTTTTACATATTCTTCGGATAACTATAACAGGAATGGATGTAAATATCCAGCCCTTGTAAATGCTGCTGTCCGCCCTCATTTATCACATTAAATACATACTATTTTTATATTTTTTAACTGTTTATATATTATAACTTTTTGTTAACATGTTTATTGGATGCAATCTGATAAATATAATTTTATAATAAGGTTTGTTAATCTGGAAATGAAATTTCCAGATTAACAAACCTTTATTTTCCAAAAAGCATTATATTTATGCATTCCGTTTGTTAAAACAATAGTGGATCAAGTATCAAAGTCCCTCCCCCTTTTTTGTAACTGCGGCCCTTCATATGTCTAGTAAACATGGCTATGGCCCTCAGGTTCATTTTAATTGGACAGCCCTGATATATAATATATAACATATTATACATTATATGTTATTAAATAAATAAATGGTATACAAATATACCATTTACTTGATTATACATTATATTTATAATCAAATATAATTAATAATAATTGCTTCAAAAAAATAAAAATGCTTAATGAAGTACAGTATATGGAGATCAAACAATGATATAATCAGAAATTTATGCTTGATACAAGCATCTTCAAAATACAGTAAATAATTCAAAATCAAAGAGATGCAAGATGGTGTTAGTCAACAATTTCTATTACAGAAGCTATTTTAAAGATAATTAAATTTGGTTTAAATTAATAGATATTATAGAATTGATGATTAAATCTACTGAACAAAGCACATTACACAGTTGGTAATACACTAAAAGCATTTTATTCGTAGTACTTTCGGTTATTACATTAACCATCTTCAACGAAACTATTATATTACAATCGAACTTGTTTAAACTGTAAACAATTTTTGCCCTCCAATAGTAAGTTTTTAATGAAAATTATGTTGTTTCTTTATTATTTTTATTTTATACTTTGTTAAATTTTTATATCACTATTTTGAATGAATAATAAAATTAATATATGTAGACCTATATTTTTCCATTAAAATAATTTAATAAAACATCTGTTTGCTATTAAAATAGGTATTGCATTTAAATTTTATTTCATTAATAAAAACTGACATTTGTTGATGATATATTGTTTCCAGCCATAAATTATGAAAAGGACAAAAAGATGATGAATTTTTGATTTGCGTAATATAAACAGAAAAAAAACTTAATGACATTTCCATTATTTTTAATACAAATTTATTTGTGATGACATAATAATTTAAATTATTTCATACTAGTAGATATTTAAATACAGCAAAACATAATTACATAAAAATATATTTATTTCATTCAGTTACAACATGTTTTCATATTAGAAATAAACAAAAATTAAGATTATAAATGTAAAATATGTTAAAATTTAAGAAGTTACTGAACAAAAGAATTACAAGTATATAGTTTAGATTCTTTCTTCATTCTGCATTTAATCTGGGCATAAGAAATTTTTATAATTTGAGATTAAACAATATTTTTTAAACATTCAAATCAAATATAATATCCTTGTATATTTTTAAAATTTGAAACAGTTATAAAACTCTACAATTGTCTAAATGTTATATATTTCATTTGTTTTAGCTAAAATTGAAATAGATTGAAAAAGTAATTTTAATTTTTCAGATCACTTAATATATATTATGAATACAATGAACCAAAGACATGACCCCTTCAAAATTGTAGAAATAACAGATAAACTATTAGAAATTAAACCTTCAAAATAAATAAAGTGATGAAACCAACCATAAAACCGCTGTATATATTAAATAAATATCATTTAATTTATAAAATAGATTATTTAAAATTATAAGTATTTAATTTTTTGACTTTTTTAAAAGTACTTAATTTTCTGAAATGTGGTTTTTGAATTGCAATTTTTTAACTTGCAATAATTCTTCAACAGAGTATTTGTAGAAGTATTTAAAATTATTTCTAATATTTTTTTAAAGCTATGCCCATTAGAACATATATCTAAATCCCAAAAAAGATCATTCATTACAACTATGTTCCAAGTTAGTTGGCTTACTAAATATCTCTGACTTAAAACCTTCATAAATTCTCTCTCATATTTCTCACTTATAAGCTTTTGTGTAATAAGATAATTATGAAGAACAGCATTTATAACAGGTTGAGTAGGAAACAGCAACCTCCCTCGATCAGTACTTTGAATCAACCTAAAATTTTCATTAACACGCAATGCTTTATCTAAAATTAAATAATCTTTACAAATATCACAACTCATTCTTTTCAATACTGAAAATACACAATATTCAGCTAAATATGTAATGATAGGCAATTGTTTTTTGACACTTTCAATGTCATCATCTGTCACAGTAGTTTCATTAAAAGTATTATTATTATTATTAATTTCATGATGTTAAACTTTGGACCCACAATCTTCAAAACTATCAACATGAACAAAACCATTAGCATCAGAACATAACTCTAGCTTCATAACAGAAGAATATCTAAGTTTTGCTTCAATTTCAAAAATTTTTCTTATGGATACATGAAACTGGGCACCGGCAAGTAAACGATTTTCTCCATATCTGGCTTCAAGAGCATCTGTTTGAATCTTTCCGGGCAATATATATTTCAGTCCTAACTCTTTGATACAGTAATCAGTTAGCTGCAATATAGAAAGAGTTGTGTGACTCAATACAGTATGTGTTTCTTTTGTTAATTTACCAGATTAGAAATATACGAGGGTAATCCAGAAAGTAAGTTCCGTTTAGCAAAACAAAAAAAGGAATCAATCATTTGGAACAAACATTTATTAAATAATGAACTACAATGGTCAGACTATTTTTCGACATAGGTACCACCATTGTTTAGGCATTTATCGTAGCGGGGCACGAGTGTTTGGATGCCCTTGTCAAAGAACGATGCCGCCTGCGATTGCAACCATTGGATAACAACGGATCTGATCTCGTCGTCGTCCCGGAACTGCTTGCCAGCAAGAAAGGACTTCAGGTGCTTGAAAAGATGAAAGTCACTTGGTGCGAGATCCGGGCTGTAGGGAGGGTGGTCAAACACTTCCCATCGCAACTCCATAAGGCATTGTTGCGTGTCATGCGCAGTGT